>CAUZXS010003595.1:75000-282500 GCA_963585895.1 Sepioteuthis lessoniana
GCAAATGAAATAATCATGTTGCCATTAGCGTTTATGCAACGCTCTTCATATATGAATTGGGCTCTCGGTAGCTGTTAAGCGGATGTATGTAAACAATAGTAATTGTGATTCATAACCGTTTAAAATTTACTTCGCTGCTGCTGGTTCCCACATGGCTGAGGGGCAGAGTCTTAGATTGACGTTTGAGTCAACCGGGTTTCGATTCCAGCGACAGGAAACTAATATGTCTAGCCACACTGATGAGTTCTGATAGAACAAAACAGATCTGTCTGTGGATGATTATATATATATATATATATATATTATTTTTTCAGTACTATATTCTTCTGCAATTGTTTATAGAGAACTTTTTCTCAAGTTAGAGAGTTTATGCGAGAGATATTCTGAAAGCAAATTCTTCAATTTATCTTTTTTAAAACTCCCAGAGATATAGAGTCCAATAATACTTCACATGGAAGTGGGTTGCTCCAAAAGTAATGCCTCCTTTTTATTACCATGAAAACTGTAGCAGATACTGGGAATACAATAATACAGTTGCATAAAGCAAGTTTTCAGCTACAAAACACTATTCTGCATATTGACACCAATGACTATACTGTGTTTGTAAGAAGATCACTCCAAAAATAATGCCTCTAATCTATATCAATAGAAGCTACAACAGATAGAGGGAGCATAATAACACCATTGTGATAGAGCAAGTTTTCCATTCCAAAACATTATTTTTTCACATTGTCACAACACTGTAAACATTCTAGTAGAAATGTCTTGGTATGATAGACAGATAGGTTGGAGTTCAATTCTGGCAGTTCCAACTGTGAGAAAAGCATTTCATTTCATTGGCTGGAGCAGCCAGATGTTTTCAACGAGATTTTAGTCAGATTAAAAGTTAGTGACGGTTGAAAATCAGACAGCTGGGGAGTTAAGTCATATATTTTAGGGCTCAGTAAGACCACCCCCATTTCTGAATGGAAAAGGAAATCTTCATTGACAGAAAAGCTGCATCATATCTTCCTTTTATGATCTTGTGCAAAAAGTAAGCTAATTAAGTAAATAATAACTTCTTTCCTTAGCTGAGTGCCTAACCTAGTATAATAGTTAGGTTATTTGGTTTAATGGTATATCAACCCTTGATGATTATTTAATGCCAAATCCTGTTTAGACATATATAAGTTTCTAGATAATGTTCTTTAAATGAGCCGAGGCTTATTTTTTTTGCATTTGTTCATGGTTACAAGTATTGCTATCTAACACTAATAATTCTATTCAACATTATTCATTTATTTGGACACAGTTAAATTGTTTCAAGTATAGTAAATGATTAAATTTTTTTTTACCCATAGATTAGAGCCTTACAGGTACTACCACTCTGAGTCAGACCTGGGGGTAATGGCAATGAAGAAGTACTTTATATTTCCCAAAGCTCCTGGACGGAAGCCTCACTATCAGAGGGTTTAGTCATATTCAGGTTTGGTTTGGTTTTGTTTGGTTTTTATGATATATCAACCATTGTAGGTTATTTAATGCCAAATCAGTTTTTATGTGTAGAAACAGTTCTATTTCAAACAATATAGTTTAGCATAAGTACAGTTTTTGCTTACACAGAGTTAAATGTAAAAACAGTTCTATTTCTAACAATTCAGTTTAGCCTAAGTACACAGTTTAGTTCTATTTTACCAATTGATTGGACCCTATCAGTTGCTACCACTCGGGGCCAGAATGGACTTGGGAGCAATTCCTATAAAGGAGCACTCTGCATTCCCCAAAGCTCCAGCATTATTGGAGTCTCACTATCAGATTGTTTATCATATCCACAACACTTGTTGGGGTGAGGCTCTTAACCTTCTGCAGAGATGCAGTCAGTGTATTCTGCATCCCCTGTTGACAAAGCCATCAGTGATTTTTAAATGTAAAAACAGTTCTATTTCAAATAATTCAGTTTAGCATAAGTAGACAGTTTTTTTGTTTACATCCACTTAAACGTAAAAACAATACTATTTCAAGCAATTCAGTTTATCATAAGTACATATTTTCGTTCTGTTTGACCCATAGATAGGACCTGATCAGAGTGCAACAACTCTGGGGCAGAGTGAACCTGAGAGTAATGACAATAAAGAGGTACTCAGCATTCCCCAAAGCTCCAGCACTACAGGAGCATCACCATCAGATTGTTTAGCGTTATATCCAGCTCACTCATTGGTGGAGTCTTACCTCTCTGCAGAGATTCAGTCAATGGATTCTGTAACCCCAGCCAACTGGGCACTCATATCCAGGATACTTGTTGGAGGAGGGTCTTATTCCTCTGCAAAGGTGCAGTCAGTATGTTCTACAGCCCAAACTTACAGGGCAGATAATGTTTAGTTAGCTAGCTAGACTAGCAGACTGTTGTTAATGAGTTTGATTCTCATTCCTTTCTATTGGCCTTGTGCTAAAGTAAGCTCAGGTTAATAAATGATTACTACCACTGTCCTATAATGGTTGTTACATTTTCATATGAATTTTTGTACAATAGATGTAACAGCTGTTATAGGACAGAAGTGGAATTTCCTTTTTTGATATTTGATAAATATGTGACTTCCAAAAAAAGAATTAAATAACAAGGATTCAGAGAATCAAGATGAAAATAAATGTTTTTTTTTAAACTGTGTATGTATTTATTAAAAAAAACCCATTCCACAATGGTTAATTCTTTAAAGCAAAGAAAAGCTGATTTGAATTCGAAGATTTCCTTTTCCTAAACTGGTTACTTAATCAAAGCTGAAGAACCCAGTCTGCCCTACTATTGTGTAATATTAGCTTGTGTAAGACCAACCACGCTTTTTGGATGAACTGATAACAGAAGAATCGGACATCAGTATGCCACGGATTATTCAAACAATACTACACAGATTTTGAATTCAGAGTTTTTCATTTTCCTTAATTGGTTATCCTACCAAGGCTAAACTGCTCAATCTTCCTTACTATTTTATTCATATGTGGGGAAAGAACAAATAGATTCATACCTTTCCTAAGGGTATTATTGTGAAGTAAAATGCTAACAACCTTGTCCAGGATTTGAACCTGGGTCACCAATTTCATTACCTGCAATGATAGCTGTTATGCTATGTACACATTTTGTTTAAAACTGCTGAATAGCCATTATTAATAATAATAATAATAATAATGTTGATGATGATAATATCTGGACCTTGCTTGAAAGCTGAAGAAGCTATGGAACATGAAGGTGATGATGATACTAATTTTAGTTGTGCACTTGGAACAATCCCCAAAGGATTGGTAAGGGACTGGAAGACTTTGAAATCAGAGAAAAAGTAGAGACCATCATTACAAAGATCGGCCAGAACACAGAGAAGAGTCCTGAAGACTTGAGGAGACTTGCTGTCACTCAAATTCCAGTGAAAAACCATCTTTGTGTGAAAAACTCTCAAAGGAGTAAAATAATAACAACAACAACAATAATAATAATAATAATAATAATAATAATAATAATGGGAAATCCCCATGGCATAATGGCTAAAGTGCAGGACTGCAGCCTCAAAGTAAGTGAGTTCAAACTCCAGTCTCACAATTACATTCACTTTTGGACTAATGCCCGATGGAAAAGTATGAACCCCCTTATTCCCCACTCAGATATGGGTTAAATAGTATCACTACTGTCTTTCTAGAAGGGTGTCTTTGGCATTAAATAATCCACAAAGGTTGATATGCCATTAATAATAATAATAATAATAACAATAATGGGGAATTGCCAAAGCATAATGTTTAAGGTATTGGACTGCAGCCTTGAAGTAAGTGAATTCAAACTCCAGTCATGGTATTATGTTCACTTTCAGATTAATGCCCTTTGGAAAGGTATGAACCCTCTAATTTCCCCAGGTATGGGTTAAATAGTATCACTACTGTTCTTCTGCAAGGATGTCTTTAGCATTAAATAACCCATAAAGGTTGATATGCCATTAAAAAAAAAAAACCACACTAACGATGATAATATTACTACTACCACTATTACTTTAAATTGGTCAATATTTGAATCGTATTAATCTTGTGGATTTTATCTACAAGATAACTGTACTGAGAATGAATTACTGTGTCTTGCTCTACAGGAGTTAAATAGTTAATTTAAAATCATTTGATTATAAATACTCTCACTCTGAATCATTAATATTACTGTAACTTTTTGTTGTTTTGGTTTGGTTTCTTTGTTTAATGGCATATCAACTCTTTTAGGTTATTTAATGCCAAAGCCATTCTCCTAGAAGAACAGTAGTGGTACTATTTAATCCATAGCTGGGAGGATAAGGGGGTTCATACCTTTCCCAAGGGTATTTGCCTGAAAGTGAACGTAATAGAGTGACTGTAGTACGAACTCGCGTACTATGATTCCGCAGTCCATCGCTTTAACCATTACACCACTAGGACACCCCCTGTAACTTTTTGTGTCTACATGCTTACTTATTTACCTATAAAGTGTATACACACATACAGATATGGACCAAGATGTAAGAGCTTTCTTAGGGGACCCATGGCTACCAGCAAGCTCCTAGAAAGAATTGATTGTTATTATTATTTTACTCTGTTGAGAGTTTTTCACATCAGTGTTAGCTGATGGTCTTCCACCGGCGTTTAAGTGACAGCAAGTCTCCTCAAGTCTCCAGAACTATTCTCAGTATTCTGGCCAGTCTTAATAATGCTGTTGTTTGGATGGTTTCCACTTGTCCTCTTATTTCCAAGTCCTCCAGTCCCTTTATCAGTTCTTTGGTGACTGTACCAAGTGCACCAATTTGGCAGGTTCTCTTTTTTTGTTGATTATCACTAGGTCTTGTTGGCTGGCCAAGATTAGGGGATCCGTTTGTATCTCAAAATCCCAGAGAATTTTGTGCGTCTCATTCTCCAGGATGGATTCTGGGTTGTGCATATACCATTTGTTCATATTATTTTACTCTTTATAAGTTTTTCCCATCAGTACTCATTGGTGGTTTTCACAAGAGTCCAAGTGATACCAAGTCTATTCAGCTCTCCAGGATTCTTCTGAATATTCTAGCCAATCTTCTCAGTGCTGTGGTCTGGACATTCTCTATATTTCTACAGATTTCCAATTTCCCCAGTCTCTTTGCCAAATTCTTTAGGATTGTTCCAAGGGCTCCATGATTGGTATATGTTCATGTTCCACAACTTTATTCAACTCCATATTCCATTACTACTACAAGGTATACTTTGTGTAATGGTTATCATCACAGGAAATGGAACTGGTGACTGGAGTTCAAACCCTGGATGAGGCTATTTGTATTTCAATTGATGATCATGTCTTTGGGAAAGGCATGAATCCATCGGCTTTCCTCACAGCTATGGCTAAATACTTAGGCAGACTGGGTTCTTTAGCCTTGGTTGGGTAACTAGTCTAAATCGAAAGAAAACTTTGAATTCAAACCAGCTTTACTTTGCTTGAAAATTGACCTTGTGTCACATCCTGTCTATGGCAAAAGGATTGGATAAATACATACAACTGCTATGACTACTGCTAGTATTTCAAATTACTTTACATTATAGTAATCAATATTTCAATAGTATTGGTTAATCCAATCGAGTAATCCTCCTTGAATACTCTCCCAGCTGTGAGGCAGCTTCCAACCTAGCTCTGATTGGCTGTTGCAAAATTAAAAGTGATACCCATGGATAGAGCCATTTCTGTGGTCATTTGTCTTGTGTGGAAGATATGCAGTTTAGCTGCTGGGATGGGAGTTGGAGTAAATTCAATGTCAACTGGGTCATTTGTGTGAGGGGGTCTGATGTTGCAAAACCTGAAACCCCCCACATTATGAACCCAAAGGAAACATCACTGATGACCCATCCTGATGCATCAATGAAGATGTATGATATAAGTGACCACCATTATTGTAAATATGGTAGTCTTTAGAAGAGGACGAATAAATATTCTTTCTCCATATATCTGTTGTTGTTGTGGTTTCATAAACAATATTGCACTCTATTATTTTTAAATTAACAGTATTAATCCCATGGTTTTATCTTCAAGATAACTGTATTGAGAATGAAGTACTGCATCATGTTGTACAAAAAGCAAAGAGTTAAATCAACATATATATTAAAATATTAGATTAAGTTAGGTTATTTATATGGCATATCAACCCCTGATGGTTATTAAATGTCAAATCCTTTTTATTGGCATAATGGTTAGAGTGTTCACTAATGGCCCTGGAGATCTGGGTTCAATTCCTAGTCAAGTCATACCAGAGACTCAAAAAATAGTACTTGATGCTTCCTTGTTTAACACTCAGCATTATAAGGTATGTGGAGCATTCCAGGGAAAAGAGTAGTGCTCTCCACTACACCTCTGTGTAGTAGTTATTGAAAAGGGAGCATTTGGGTTACCCTTGACTATAGTCGATTGACTTATATATATATATATATATATATATATATATTATGCGTGATTTTGAATAGTTTGTAAATTTATTTTCAAATAAGTTAGAGCTCATTTGTTGGCACACAGTTAAATAGTTTCGCGTATTGCTATCTAACACTAATAGTTCTATTTGTGCCCTGTTAAATGGTTTCAGGTTTTGGAATGTAATACTAATAATTCAATTTAACATCAGTTATTTGTTTGCACACAGTTAAAGTATAGTAAATGATTAAATACCTCTATTTAGTTATGATCTCTCCAGGTCAGAGTGAACCTGGGAGTAATGGCAATGAAGGAGTACTCCACATTCCCCAAAGCTCCAGGGTTGGAGCCTCATCATTGGATAGTTAATATCCAAGACACTTGTTGGGGGTCCTATGCTAGTTATGGTACTTGATTATAGTGTTAGTTCCATGACTACCACATGCCTTTCTGGCTAGTTGGTTTATCAACTCCTTCTGTGCCCATATAGTGTTTGAAAGATCCACAGATGGGGAATGAGATAATCTATCCAGAACTTCTGACAGTTGGAATGGTTCTTTGGAACAAGTTGCATGGATGTTGGCAACTCAAAGACAAAAACTCTCCATTAACAATTAACAACTATTAATTGAAACACAATGGTGTAACAATAATAAATACAATATATATATATATATATATATATATATATATATGGAATTAGGTTGCTTTTTGTTGTATTTGAGAGACACATAAATGAGGTATCTAGCTGTTGCAGTCTTCTCATTTTACTCAATTTTTCAGAGTCAGGCTTTTTTTTGCTGCTTGGAGAGAGTTCTTTTCTCATTTTTTTGTCTTTGGTATGGACATCAGATATCCTCTCTCATCTAACCCTAAAAACATTTATTTTAAAAGAAATTTCCCTAGGAATAAACATTCCCAATTGGATAACCAATCACAGATCATTTTGTATTCTTCTAGTACTTTTTGATTGATCAACCAATCAAAAGCATTGATCTATGTCTGTGGGAAGAGTATTCCTTTCATGTATCAGATTTTAATTGGCTATCCAGTCAATCCACAATATAGGAGCTTGGTTAATTAAAGGTTGCAGCCTTGTGGGGGAGTATCTATTTTCACATTAACCCACACAAAAATCAAAGATCTGATTAATCTATCCAAAGATTGACCTTTTAAACCCAACAGATGGGCAAGAGATGTTATACTTTAAAATGAATCAATGCCCTGACAAAACCCCAAGCCAGCTCACTTTTTGTAGTGACTATTTGAAAGTGTGATTCGTCCTTCATAGGTCTTTTAAATTGACTTTTGGATTTCTTTCAAAGTCAATAAGTCTGTTTAATATTTTTTATAAAGGAAAATCACATTTTCCTAAATAAAAAAGGCATCATATTTTCCATTAGTTTTTAGCACCAGTAAATCTCATATTGTCATAGGAGGTTGTTTTATATATATATATGTATATATATACTAGTATTTGGTATCTTCATGATAGAAAATAGATTAGCATGTCTCAATGCAAACTTTCAAAAAAGAGAGGGAAAACTTTGGACCTACACATACACAAGCAAAACTAAAGCCCAGATAAACTACATCTTTATAAACAAGAAATGGAATAATTGCACATTGAATTGTGAGCTTACTCCTCATTCAAAAAAACAGAAACACATACTCCGAATGAAGAATATGAGAATTTTGTCAACGCTCACTTAGAAGTGGCAGCAGAATTCATTCCAACTAAACAAAGAACTAAATCTAGAGTCCCATGGGAGACATCAGCGGTTAGAGAAAAGCATGCAGACGTGAAAACTACCTCCAAATGCAATAGGAAGAACCCAACTAATACCAATGCCCTGAAACTTAAAAAGGCACAAAAAGAACAGACAGAATACATACAAAATCTGATTGATAAGATGAGAGACTCTGTTGAAGATAGACAATATAGGATAGCATGGCAAATGAAAAATGAAGTCAGCAAAAGGAAGAGCACTGCTGAAGCTAAATTGAAAGCTACCAGCCAACAAGATTGAATACACCTGTGGAAACAGCATTTCAAGAATTTACTTGGAAACCCTTCAAAAGTTACTTATGAACCAATCATGAGAATTATAAGTAAGCAATTAGACATCAAACTAGGACTGTTTACTCAAGAAGAACTCGACTTGGTACTGAGAAAAATTAAAAATAGAAAATCAGCAGGCAGTGCGCGATGGAATACCCCCAGAAGTATGGAAGACCAGAAAATTTGACGACATACTGCTCCGACACTGTAATGCTGTATATAATAAAAACCCAATAGACATGGATGAAGGGATGCATCCTCCCCTTCCCTAAAAAGGACGACCTCAGATTAGCCAAGAACTACTGAGGTATAACACTTACGTCCATAGTGGCCAAGATATACAATACCCTACTATGTAACTGCATAGAACCCAAAATTGAGAACATACTTTGGAAGAACCAAAATGGGTTCTGGAGAAATAGATCCACGACGTCACAAATTTTGACTATCCGTCAAATTCTTGAAGGTGTATGCGCAAAAACCTTAGAGGCAACAATATTATTTGTCAACTTTACTAAGGCCTTTGACTCTATTCACAGAGGAAAGATGGAGCAAATTCAACTCGCCTACAGCCTACCAAAAGAATCTGTTGCAGCCATAATGATGCTGTATAGAAACACCAAAGTAAAAGTCCATTCTCCGGATGGAGACACAGACTACTTCAACATTGTAGAAGGTGTACTGCAAGGAGACATATAAGCCCCATACCTCTTTATCATCTGTCTAGACTATTTGCTTAGAACATCAATTGATAAATTCAAAGAAAACAGTTTCAAGCTAATAAAAGAAAGAAGCAGAAGGTACCCCACAAAAACAATTACTGACATGGTCAACGCCAATGATATAGTGCTTCTGGTAAATGCACCCGCCCAAGCTGGAACCCTGCTACATAGTCTTGAATGAGTTGCTGTGGGCATAGACCTCCATGTCAATGCACACAAAATGGAATATACGTGCTTTAATCAAAGAGGTGACATCTCCACACTAAACAGTAGCTCTCTGAAACTAGTTGACAAGTTCACCTATCTAGGAAGAATGTCTCATCAAACGAGACAGACAGCAACGTGCAACTAGCAAAGGCATGGACAGCTATCGATAGGCTAACGGTCATACGGAAGTCAGACTTGACCAATAAAATGAAACTCAGTTTCTTCCAAGCAGCAGTTGTGTCGATACTGCTATATGGAGGCACTACATGGGCGCGAACTGAAAGAAAAAGCTTGACGGCAACTACACAAGAATGCTGCGAACAATATTGAATAAGTCCTGGAGGGAGCACCTCACAAAGCAGCTGCTTTATGGCCACCTACCACCCATCATGAAAACTATCAAAATTAGACAAACCAGACATGTGGGACACTGCTGGAGAAGTAGGGATGAGCTTATAAGTGATATACTCCTGTGGACCCATTCACATGGACGAGCAAAGGCAGGATGACTAGCTCGAACCTACATACAGCAGCTCTGTGCCGATACAGGATGTAGCCCTGAAGACCTACCAGAAGCAATGGACAATAGGGAGGGTGGTGAGAGAGGGTCAGGGATATCCGTGCTGATAGCATGACATAATGATGATGATGTTGAATTGGTATCTTTCACAGGAGTGTGATTGATAGCAAGCCTCCACTGTTCTCCAAGTCTCTTCAAAGTATTCCAGCTGATTTTCATAGTGCTGTGGTCTACACAGTATCAGTTCATTCTCTGATTTCCAGGGATGATTCCCTGTGGTATAGTGGCTAAAATGGTCGACCTCAATGTCATAGTAAGCAAGTTTGAACTCTGGTTGTGCTATTACATTCATTTCAGACAAATATTCTTGAGAAAGGCATGAACCCACTTATTCCCCTAGCTGTGGGTTAAATAGTACCACTTTTGTCCTTCTATAAGGATGGCTTTGTCATTAAATGATTCCCAAAGGTTGATATACCATTAAACAAAGAAACCAAACCTACAACCCTAAATTCCAATTCCTCGAGTCTTTTTTCGAGATTCTTTGGTGTTGTTCCATGGGCTCCAGTATTATTGGTATCACTGTCAACTTTATGTTTTCTGACAATTTTAGCCAACTGGGCAAGATCCGGGTATTCATCTATTTTTTGCTTTCCTTTATTTTAACTCTGTGGTCTGCAGGAATGACAAAGTCCACTGGCTGACATTTTAGTTTCTTCTTGTTGATTACAACTAGGCCCTATCTTTGGGTCTGGATTGGTTGATTGTTTTTCAAGATTTTTCATTTTGTCAGTTAGGAAAGATATAATTCAAACACTTTTTATCTTAAATAACTTATTATCTGATGGCCTATTTATTTTTTGTTAAATGGAGCAGCCAAGAATGTTTTTCTTGAAATCATTTTACTGTCAAACATATCCTTAATTCTTTTTCAATCCAAGAAGAATGTCATAACAAAAGAACTTGTTTATAATATATGCTCCAACACTGTTTAAAAAACAAGCTGCAGAGGATGTCAATCAAGCAATATGAATTTAAGAATGTTTATAGTTGCCTAAGGCATCAAAAACAGAATTGATTAAATTAAATGTGATTCAGTTGGATACAATAGATGAAGGTTGGTAGATTACTTTTTTTTGGTATATCACTTTTTGTTGAGATATTATATTCTGAAGCCAATTTAATAAATGTAGTGATATTGACCAATCATGTATCATCTTGTGTAGACAAGATGATTTGAATTGAGATGTTATATCCTGAAGCCAATTTAATAAATGTAGTGATATAGACCAATCATGTGTCATCTTGTGTAGATAAGATGATTTGAATTTACGTGTGTCGACAGTGTCAGTCCACACCAGACTTGCATATCAACAAGTGCTGTGCTACGACACGACAATAAGTAAGGTCTCAAATTAGATATTGTATAAAAATTTATCTTCACAATCATTTTAAACTGATAAAATCTTCATACTTAATTGCAATATCAATGTTTTAAGAGCTAATGTATAAATTAAGTTCACGGTCATTTTAAACAGGTAAATACTTCATACTTAGTTGCAATAACAATATTTTAAGAGACAATGCATAAAGTTAACAATCATTTTAAGCAGGTAAAGAAACAATACATTAATAAAGTTCACAATCATTCTAAACAGGTAAATACTTAATACTTAGTTACAATATCAATGTCTTAGGAGCCAATGTATCAAAGTTCACAATCGTTTTAAACAGGTAAACACTTCCTACTTAGATATGATATCAATGCTTTAAGAGCAAATGTACTTGAAAATCATTTCAAACATTATCTTAAAACAGATATATTACTATCTAATACTTATGATTTTCAAACAGTTCTATCAGACCCACAGACAGGACCTTAACAGGTACTAGAACTTTACCAGTTTAGTGTCATACCTAGAACACATCTCAAATAAGGATTAAACTCCCTATCCCAGCAAGAATTTTTCAAAGTAGCTTGTTAACCATTATTCTATAGCAGACTCCAGAGTTCATCTATATATTTACTTTTTCATTTTTACACATCCGCCTCTCATTGTTTTTTCTGTTTATTTACTATCTCTTTCCATGTCGTCGGTAGTATTTAGAATACTCGAACTGTGTAGAGAGGTAAAGCCCCCATCCCAAAAATGGATGCTTTTGGTATGAGACCCAACTGCATCCAGTACTAAGGGTTTAGTCTTGGAGTTCTGGAGAGTGTGGAGTCACCCTTTCATTGCCATTACTTCCAGGTCCACTCCGATCTGTTAGGGTCCCATTTAATTGTCAAATAAATTTTTTGAAAATTATTTCTATTAGATATGAATACTTGAAACCATATAACTGTGAAAATTATTTGTATTCAATAGGAATACTTGATACCATATAAATGTGCAAATAAATGATTATTATAGACAAATTAAAAAGTGAGATTTAAAAAAAAATTATTGCTATGGAATGTTTAAAATATAGATAATCATGATTATAATCCAATAAATGGATCAAATTTTGCTATTAAATAACCCATAAACCAAAACTAAACTAAACCAAACCAAACTAAAAGGATAATTGATTTGGACAGATATTGTTGGTTGGTTGGGTTTTATGGTATATCAACTTTTGTAGGTTATCTAATGTCAAATCCATTTTTATGAAAATAGTTCTCTTTCAAACAATTCAGTTTAGCATCGGTACGCAATTTATGGTGAGGTTTCAGTAATGCTGGAGCTTTAGGGAACGGGGAATACTCCTTCATTACCATCCCTCTCAGGTTCCCTCTGGCCCGGAGTGGTAGCACCTGATAGGGTCCTATCTATGGAACAAATAGAACTAAACTGCATACTTACGCTAAACTGAATTGCTTGAAATAGAACTGTTTTGACATTTAAACTACATACTTAAGCTGAACTGAATTGTTTGAAATGGAACTGCTTTTGTATGCTAAACTGAATTATTTGAAATAGAACTGTTTTGACATTTAACTGTGTGTAAACAGAAAACTATACTTATAGTAAACTGAATTGTTTGACTAAACTGAATAACTTGAAATAGAAATGTTTTTGACAATTAAACTGTGTACTTATGCTAAATTGAATTTTTTGAAATAGAACTATTTATTTGTATAAAAATGGATTTGGCATTAAATAACCCACAAAGGTTGATATGCCATAAAACACAAACAAGCTATATCTCATTGTCATATCATTGTAACCCTTTGCCAATCTGTCCTCACTTACTGTGAATGACAAATGGTTTTTATTTAAGTGATGAAAATAATTCTAGTAAAATATACTTAGAGATAATCAGTATTTGATTCACGAAAAGGTGTGGTTGATTTTGACTAAATTCTAATGTTTAACCACACTATGTTCAGCTAATGTTGATAATATCACAGAACTGCTCATAAGTATTTGAACAGTCAGAAAATTTAAAAATAGGAACAGTGGGAACTAAATTTTAATGCAATCAAAATTACAAGAAATATTATATTTTGTAGTTCTAAATGCTAAATATTAGGAAAATGTTTTTTTTCAACAGAATTAAACTGTTAGATCAAAAAAATGAATATATAAATAAAAGATTTTTTCTATCCTTCTAAAGGAGATGGAAAAAGTAAACTAGTATTACTATTTTGAATAGTCACCAAACTAATAAGTTACTTTATATCATCTCCTTGCTCCAAATTAAAGGCATTTGAAATTTCTGTTGAACAATGCTCATAAAAGTTATAGAAAGTACTGGTCATAAATATTTGAACAAGTAGAAAATCTGTTATCATTGTACCAAATTGCAGGCAGATCAATCAATGGGGCTTAGAATATGCTGACTGTATCCTCTAAAAAGGAGTAAGACCCCATTTCTCTAAAAAAGGAGAGTTCAGAGTATGACATTAAATTACATCTGATGATGAGGCTCTTGTTTTAGAGAGAGTGGAGAACCTTTTCATTGCAATTACAACCAAGTTTATCTTACCTGGGAGTGGTAGTACCTGTAAGGATCTATGGGTCGAATAGGTGAGTTTAAAAATTATTGATATTAGACAGGAATACATGATACCAAATAACTATGAAAATTATTTGTATTAAGAATATTTATTATTAAGGTTTTTTGGACTATTGTCTTCATCTTTATTGTTATTTCCACTACGTTTCGGCCGATATGTCCTCCGACCTTCTTCAGGTGTTTGTTGAACTTGGGAACCTTCATGGAACTTCGAATAAAGGATGTAGTTCGAAGTTCCATGAAGGTTCCCGAGTTCGACAAACACCTGAAGAAGGCTGGAGGACATATTGGCCGAAACGTAGTGGAAATAACAATAAATATGAGAACAATAGTCCGAAAAACCTTAATGATAAAAATCAAAAAAAGCTTCGTCTCAGAAATTTAGACAACTAAGAATATTTACTTGTTTATAAAGGATTATTATTAGTTACTTGAAAACATGTAATGGCTAGCAAATCATTAGTGTTAGATAGGAATACTTGATACTATATAATTGGAAATTTACAAAGCTTTTTACTTAAATGTGGCACATGGCCATATGAAAGGGGCACCCAATGAGACTCGAACTCACTCGTGTAGGTTTGCTAGTTGAGCTTGCTAACCATTACACCACCAGAGGCGCCTCTTGATACTATATAATTGTGTGCAAATAAATGATTATAAACAAAAAACAGCAATTTAAAAAATACAATAGAACATGGAAAATATAGTTATAATTACCATTAAACATTTACAAATGAATAAAATTTCAGCATTAAATAACCAATAAAGAGTTGATATATATTTACCCAACCCCTCTGCTTGAGCAGGATGCAACACAAGGTCATTTTTTAAGCAGTGATTAACAGGTTTGAAGTCAGTGTTTCTGTTCTTCTGGACTGCTTGCCATACTAAGTTTAAAGAGTTTAGTCTGCCCTACTATGTACCCATAAATAGAGGGTATTAGTGCTATGTGAAATGTGAACAGTCTCATCCAGGATTTGAGCTCAGGTTGCCATGACTATATCCAATGACAATAACCATAACACTACGAAAGCCTTTATAAGGAATTGATATGTTTTTAAACAAATGAATCAAACCAAATTACAAGGATCATTAAGGGTTTTGAACAGATGAGGAACCAAATTCAGTTACTAATGCTTGAGGTACCTCTTAAGGACAGAGAAACTCAGCTAAAAGACTTTCTTTTTAAAATAAAATTTAAAATTCTTTAAAAAACAAATGAAATTAAAGAATGTCATATATTTCAGTGCAGCAAAGGAATTTTTTAAGATACAATTTTTTCAGTTAAGTCATACATAAGATTTCATAAGACATTTAAAAAAAATATATCCAAGCCCTGATAGTAGCATATTAATATTACAAGATTTTTATTCTTGTTCTATTTTTTTAATCTAATGCATTGTATGTTTTGTTATCACATCTGTCTGTAAATCTGCATCTGGATGTCCACACAGGTCTGGGCAGGGTTGTATGGGAGGCTGGCAGTTGTCCATGCATCAGTTATCACAGTAATAATGTTGTCAGAAGGAAGGATACAAGGTGCTATACAACTTGGCCAGAACTGGAGAGGTCCTAAGCAGTTAGAAAATTATGGTGCTCTTCCTGCCAATCCCTATATATAAAGTCTGGTAAATCTGATGATGGAAAAGCTCAGTAGTAACCCTTCTTTCCTTGATGCTCTAAGTATGGTCTTATTTTTCTTAATAGTTAATTCAGCCCTGAACTTAGCATCAATGTTGCTACAGGAGTTGCCAGAAAGAGGTTGAACTCCACATTAGACTGCTAGAGTGATCTCAGCTCCTGGTTTTGAATTTGGTTTCTTTTTCTCTAAGATTAGTTGCCTTACCAAAGACAGAGAGCCTGATCTAGGGAACCTTGGCAGATATTAATAGTTAGAAAGCTTTTAAGTTGTTATCCTGATGTCTCTTAGTTTTAAAAGAAGAATTTTTCCTTCTCAAAGATTAGTTGCCCAACCAAAGACAGAGAGCCTGATTTAGGGAACCATGGCACAGATTAATAGTTAAGAAGCAATAGAGTTGCAATCCCAACCCCCCTTGGTTTTAAAAGAAGAATTTTTCCTTCTCAAAGATCAGTTGCCCAACCAAAGACAGAGAGCCTGATCTAGGGAACCATGGCACAGATTAATAGTTAAGAAGCAACAGAGTTGCAATACCGATGCCCCTTGGTTTTAAAAGAAGAATTTTTCCTTTGCGACAAGTTGCTCTACCAAAACTAAAGCGCCCAGTCTGCCATACTATTTTACTTATAGCAGTAGGGAGAAAAAAGAGAGAAGAGATGGATTTGTTCTTTTCCCAAGGGAATTAGTTCAAAGTGAAATGCAAACAGCCTTGTCCAGTATTTGAACTTGACAGACTTTGTCTATTTCTTTCTGTGATTACTTCCACGTCACTTGTGTCACTTGATATTTTGTCATGATATCATATTATCAGTCTGGACTGTCTAAAGTTATATTAACCAGTATATAGTGATAAAAACCATTCAGTAATGAAAAAGATTCAATTGCTCGTCTTCTGATGGGGTCTGTGGTTTTTGTTATCTGGTAGGTGTATTCATAGATTAAAACCTGAAATAAAATGACTGAAAGACTAAATAAAAGATAGAAATTATCATTAACCTTTCTTATATACATGGACATACTATAAGAATGCATGGGAAAGGGTTTTACTATAGAAAATGCATTGGAAAGGGTTTTACTATAGAAAATGCATTGGAAAGGGTTTTACTGTAGGAATACATTGAAAAAGGGTTTTACAATAAGAATGTAAGAATCCAAAGAGCACAGATGCGCTGTAGGGCTCACTTAACAGACGAAGCTTGCAATTTCTTTGTTCTACTTGGAATTTTCTGTATTATCTTTTTTTCTCGGAGGTGCCCGTAGAGTAATGGTTATCATCGTAGAAAATGGACACGGCGACACGAGTTCAAATCCTGGACGAGACTGATTGCATTTCACATAGCACTAATACCCTTGGGAAAGGTATGAATCCAATTATTCTCCCTCCAGCTATGGGTAAATAGTAGGACAGACTAGGTTCTTCAGCCTTGGTGAGGCAGCTGGTCTAGGAGAGGGAAAACTCTGAATTCAAACCTGTTAAACTCCGTTTAAAAATTGACCTTGTGTCATATCCTGCCCGAGCGGAGGGGTTGGTAAATATCATTATCTCTTTTACTCATTCAGTTGGATTTTATACAAAATTATATATAATCATCATCATGTCATGCCACTAGCATGGATTTCCCTGACCCTCTCTTGCCATTTATCACTATCATCCATCGCTCCCCCTAGGTCTTCCAGATTACATCATGTATCAGTAAACAGTTTTTGTAGATAGGTTCTAGCTAGTTGTCCAACCTTCGCTCGTCTGTGTGAAGGGGTCCAACGGAGTACATTGCTTATGAGTTCACCTTTACTTCTTCAGCAGTGTCCCACGTGTCTGGTTCGTCTAATTTGGATAGTTTTTGTGATGGGTGGTAGGTGGCCGTACAGCTGTTGTCTTGTGGAATGTTGCCTCCAGGACTTGTTCAATATAGCTTGTAGAGTAATTGCCATCAAGTTAGTGTCCACATGGTGCATCCATATAGTAGTATTGACATGACTGCTGCTTGGAAAAAAACTGCATTTTATTTTATCGGACAGGTTTGACTTCTATATGACCGATAGCTTATTGATAGCTGTCCATGCCTTTGCTAGTTGCATGCTGATGTCATTTTCAGTTGATGAGATGCTGCTTCCGAAGTAGGTGAACTTGTCCACCAGTTTCAGAGACCCACCATTTAGTGTGGAGATGTCGCCTCTTTGATTAAAGCGCATGTATTCTGTTTTGTCTGCATTCACATGGAAGCCTATGCCACCAGCTGCCCATTCAAGACTATGTAGCAGGGATTTGGCCTGGGTGAGTGTATTTGCTAGAAGCGCTATGACATCAGCATAATCTGCGTCTGTAATAATTTGTGTGGGGTATCTTCTGCTTTTTGCCTTTACCAGCGTAAAGCCATTTTCTTTCATTAAATCTATTGACATTCAAAGCACTAAGTCTAGGTAGATAATAAACAGGTACAGGGCTAATATATCCCTTTGCAGCACACCTGAGACCATGTCAAAGTAGTCTGTCTCCATCTGCTGTGTGAACTTTTACTTTTGTGTTTTTATATAGCATCATTATGACTGTGAAAGTTTTTTTTGGGAGGCCATAAGCAAGAAGTATTTGGTCCATCGTCTCTCTGTCTATGGAGTCAAATGCCTTGGAGAAGTCTACAAATAATAATGTTGCCTTGAGTTTTTTTGCATAAACACCTAAAATTCAATGGATAGTCAAAATTTGTGATGTCGTGGATTAATTTTTCTGAAAGCCATTTTGATTCTTCCTAATTATTTTCTCAATTTTAGGTTCTATGCGGTTGAGAAGCAAAGCATTGTAGATCTTGGCTGCTATTGAAGTAAGGGTTATACCTTGGTAGTTCTTGGCTATTCTAAGGTCACACTTCTTGGGGAAAGGGAGGATGCAGCCCTTTATTCATCTGTCTATTGTGTTCCGGTTATATACGGTGTTGCAGTATTGCAGCAGTATATTGTTGAATTTCCTTGTCTTCCATACTTCTGGGGGTATTTCATCAAGATTTGCAGCTTTCCTATTTAAAATTTTTTTTGGTGGTAAGCAGAGTTCTTCTTGTGTAAACTGTTCTAGTTTGATGTCTAGTTGATTACTAATAATTTTCGTGATAGGTTCATCAGTAACTTTCGGAGGTTTCCCAAGTAAATTCTTGAAATGTTGTTTCTTCTGGTGTATTCATTCTTTTTGACAGACAGCTTTCAGTTTAGCTCTCGCAGTACTCTGTCTGCTATATATATATATATATATATATATTATTGAAATTATTTATGGAGTCACTAACTAGGTGGCCTGTGATTGGATGGAAAACAGCCAATCACAGGCTACCGTTGTAGATTTTCACCAAACCCCTACAAGGGCGATTTTTTACAAACTCCCTTTCTCTTTTGCTTGTGTGAATCCTCAGAGTCAACACATGCCTGCCTGTTCTCTCAGTCATTTAAACACCAAGATATGTGTGAGGATTTTATTCAACAACTGCAGCACAGAGACCAAGGCTCTATTCCTTCAATCCAGCCAAAAAGAAACAGGAAATATAAACCTCTTAAAAGGACACTTCTTTCGGATAAGTTTCCTGCAAACTGACTGTTTCCAAGAACTATTCTTTTCCTTTTTCTCTTTTCCTGTAAAAACAAACTTTTATAACATTTTCATCTGTGTTGTATTCCTTTCTTCTTGTCGATGTCACAATATTTTGTTACCAAATAAAGTTAGGAAAATCCCAATAATATATATATATATATATATATATATATATATATATATATTGAGTTTCACTTATAAATAAATACACTCTTAATCTTTTTACAAAAAGTTAATTTTCTTTTAAACTAAAGATATCAAGATTTTAGAATTTTTTTTACTGGTAAATTATACAATAAAAACAGATCTTATTCGGTATTATTTATTACCAAATTCTACAGTACTAAGACTCTTTTAACTAAAATATGAATATGTTGTTGTTCAAAAAGAAATAAAACCTCCAACATAAAAATCCGTATTGTAAATATATTTTCAAATTAAACATATTTTCTTTTGGTTACAGAGTGTTATGAATACTATCGTTTGGCAATAAATAATGCCTAATAATATCCGTTTTGTTGTATAATGTTCTACAAAAATAATAAAATCCTACTATCTTTGATTAAAAAAACACAACTTTTTATAAAAGGATGATAAGGTAAATATATATATATATATATATATATATATATATATATATATATATATAAAATAAGCATTAACTGGGTATGGTCTATTTGTTAAAAAGCATATCACCTCCTTATGGGTTATTTAATTCCGAAATTTGATTCATTTGTAAACGTTTGACTATAATCATAACTATATTTTCAACGTTCCATCAAAATCATTTTAAAAATTATATTTAAAATTTTTTTTAATCATATTCATTTGTTTGTACAGAGTTATATGGTTTCAAGTATTCCTATCCAATACTAATAATTTTCAGTCAGATCTATTTGACCCATAAGTGGGATAAACATTAGAGCGAATGCTGGTAAAAAAATGAAAATATCTTTGATACACCCATATATATATAATAATATATAAAGAAAAAAAAAAAACAAACAAAAACAACCACCAAACCTTAAAAATGGATACTCTCACTAACTTTCCACTAATACTTTTTATAATAATCGTTTTAAACAAATGAATCTTCATCAGGGATGAAGCTAGAAATTATAAAGATACTTAAACTTTATTTTGGTAAATTTAGGACGGAACCTCTCTCTGTTCACAGCCAGTCCACTGATCCAACCACTGAACTGATGGTACTAATTCTCTTGTGGTATAAATAACATTCTCATGTGGTACTAACACTACCACAATTACTAATACTACTTATCACACTGGAACTTAAGACGAAAATCAGCTGCCCCTGCTACTTGCTTGCTTGCTTTATCAACAGCTTGAAATAAAGTGAGGCGGACATAACAGAAAACATTGCCAAGAACTGCAGTTGTGTAAAAAAAACAAAAACAAAAACAAAAACAAAAACAACAACTACAACAAAAAGACCTCATTGCAACGAACGGTGGAGATAAATACAGTACACACAACACAACGAAAAACTATAGACTGAGAAAAAATGTCCTTGAACCACCGTGGGGTTATTAATGATGGGCCCAGTATTGATGAAATGGCCTGGGACCATGCTGGGGACGGTCTTGAAAACACAGCATTGTTGAACAGAGAAAGGGATGAATTAGCTACCACGACAACTGGAGGGATACACGATTTTAGCAGGTTAGTTTTAGAAAGTGTGACGTCTTTTCTTTATTTATGTATTTCATTTATTTTCATTTATTTATCTGGAGTGAACGAGATAGTCACAACCGTGATAGACAGTGTTCCGAGCAGGTGACTGGTTACATAATTGCACGCATGCAACCTTCAGCTTGTTACTTTGTTTTGGGTATTTTATTTTTATCTTTTTACCACGCTTCATATTGTGTGGTTGGGCTCTTCAGTTAAAAACAAAGGTTTTTATCAGCGCATTTTTTTTTCAATTTAAGGAAGATACTGATAGATTTTAATAATTAGTAAAAAAAGAATATGTATAGTGACTAAAACTTTTTTGTAATTAAAGAAAAATATTCTTAAAAAAAATGATTTGCAAACTTCTTGTGAAATTGAGACAAACAAAACAAAAGCGAAAAACAAGATGAAACAAAAAGCAAAGCAAAAACAAACACAGAGAAAAAGACAAAAACAAAATATCTCTTTTTTTAGCTCATTTAGATTATTGATTGTTGATTTTATGACACAAATATTCGATTTAAAGACAAAAGTTTAAATAGCTGTTAATGTTAAACAAATTCTTGATTTTTTTTGTATTTTTCCAACAGTTTTACGTTTTACATAAATAATAGCACTGATTCTTTTTTATCTGGCGTAACCATGAGATTAAAATTGACCACCGTTGAAAAAAGAAAAAAAAAGAAAAAAAAAGAAGCTGGAACAATAAAAAAGTTAAACAAACACTAAATAGAAACTTCATTTTGACATAAAACCCTGTTTTAAAATTATATATAAAAACGTGTGATATTGTATAATTGACGTAAAGAATAAAGAAAACCATGGTAAAAATGATTATGAAAAGTTAAGTATTTTATTTAAAAAAGAAAAGAAAAGATAAATGAATGGAAGATGTAAGTAAATAACTTAGTTGTTAAATTTAACCATAAAATTAGAGTAGATTTGTCTTAATTAGAAGCGTGATCAAATTGACACACTAAATCTAATTAAAAGTTAAGACGACCTTTTTTGGGTTTTCTGGTTGACAGTACTCAGGTGGTTGTACTAACCAATTAATCTCGTTTTTTTTTTGTATTGTTTATAGCATTATCTGATTAAAATTTGATATTAAAAAATCTTTTGTTTGTTTACTTGCAATTAATAGTAACTTAACTTATATCATAGGATAAGCACACAAAAAAAAGAAAAGTTAAAATCATCCCAGGCTGCATCATCATCATCATCGTCACTAAGGAAAAAAACATTCGTAACAAAAACATCATTGTTGTTATTATCAGTCATCTGCTTAATCTTACGTGTAGTTTATAATCATTACGTATCGAATAATATTTTAAAGCTTTATTAAAAAAATTCTTGATGTTTTATTTAAAGAAAGAAAAATGCGTGTGTGACGAAGCCAGTGACTGTCCCATTGTCTCAATCAGCCGAGTTTTACAAACACACTAGTGTTTTTTTTTCTTGTTTAAATAAATAAGATGTACTTTATTTTTTACTTGCCAGTAGGTTTTTTATTGTTAGTATTTAGATAAAAATGAATTGCCATATAAAGACAACAATTATACTTTGTATTACAAAGAAAGAAAACATTGATGCCACATTGGCTCATACCGGTATTTTTGGGCGGAAGGGAATTCGTTCAGGTCAAAAAATGATCATGTTGATTTTTTTTTACCATACACACATTTATTTAGTTTTGTTTTATTAAATCGTTAAACAAAATACGCTTCAAAAACTTCTTTTTAAGTTAAGATTCCTTAGCCCCCCCCATTTAAAAAAAAATCATACTTCACGTTCAGCTAAGTTTGGATTTAAAATTTGTTAATCTTTTTAAAATGTATTTTTAAGTTTCTGAGAGAGACGGATTTTGGAGAGATATAAGAAGGAAGAATGTTAATATCTGTTCGTACAAGACAAACAACACAAAACTTTCTTAAAGTTTTTGTGTTAACATGTTCTTAATTTATTATATTTTTCAGAATGATCAGTTTTCTTGTTTTTTTTTTCCTATATTTTTTACACACACACACACACACACACACACACACACACACACACACACACACACACACACACACACACACACACTTCTTTCATAGACTAATAGAACCTAACTTTTTTGCAAGTTAATCTCACAAGCCACTGGTATGTGCTTATTTTAAGAGATTTTATAAAATGAAAGTGGCAGTTTATTCACTGATAAAAATATTTCCCGAAATTCTTGTGATTGAAATACATCTAAAATTAATTGAAATCCTATATTGTAATCTTAATGAAAATTTTAAATTGATAAATAAACTACAAATTATAAGAAAAATGAAAATTATCATTTAAAAATTCCGTATTTAATTTTTTCTCCGATGACGCCAAAAATAAGTACATCTCATATATATTTATGCAGTTCTATTTTTGGTCACAAAGTTGCAATGATGAAGAGTTTGGTAATAAATGATATCTAATAACATTCATTTTGATTGTACAATGTTCGACTAGGTATAATAAAATCCTAGTATCTTTGGTTTAGAAGAACAATCACTTTTCATTAAAACATTATGAGTTTGTGGTCGACTTGATATGTTTTGATAATATGTTAAAATGATTATAAATATAATAAAATGATGAAATACATTGATTATACAAAAATAAAAAAAACAATAAAATATAATGAAATAATAAAATCTTGGTATCTTTGGCGTGTTGGGGGGAGTTGTTACTCATTCACAATATGAGACAAAAAAAAATCTTAACGCAACCACATCTGTTGCGTTTTACTTAATACGTTTAGTTTCAAAGACAAAACTTAATGAGCTATCATTTAAGATGATTATCTTTTTTTTCTTCTCTCTGCGAAAAAAAGTCTTAGGGTATGACACAACAATCAATTGTCCCATGATTGACAACGGACCTGACACAGACAAATAACAACAGATGTCTCAAATACTTTTAATTTCTTTCTTCTCTTTTCTCTCATTTCTTAAAGAAAAGAAGTTTTCTAAAACTTTTTATACTTCCTAATTTGAATTTGGCAGAGTAAAGAAAAAAAAAAAAATGAAAAAAAAGGAGGTTTTTAAGAGAATCAAATCAATTATATGGTAATTTAGACGTTTTTGTGTATGAATTAATATTAACATTTTTTTGCCATTAACTTCCTAATTTTTAACTTATGAAAATGAAATGACATTTCGTTTGACATTTTTCTTTTATTACTCACGTGGGCATTTCTGTACCTCCTCCTTTTTTACGTTAGCAGGTTTTTTCGATTTAATTATAAATTACATCGTTTCATGAAAAATAAAATGCATAATTTAATTAAAAAACGTCGTGCTATGGGTCTTGTGAAATATATATATATATATATATATATATATATATATATATATATATATATATATATATATATATATATATCTTCTTTTTTTCATTACGTATTACAAAGTTAGTTTATTTTATTTTAAAATTGTCCCCTCACTTTTTCTTTTATTTCAACTTTTAAAAAAAATTTCTATTTTCAAAATTTTTTATTTAGTTTTTTCATTTAAACTTTTTTCTTTGATTAAATTTTCTCAAATTTTAAAGACAAAGGACAAAATGCGTTGTAGAAGTGATCACATTTTTCTACAATTAGAAAAAAAATCAGTTTTTGGGTTATATAGGAATTTCGCTGTTGTTACAACCAATTTTTTGTTTCAATGTCTTAAAACTAAATCAACGAAAGGAAAAAAAAAAGCAATTTTAATTCAAAATTCACGTCACTTGACTACATTTGAATTTACTGTTGACTTAACAACATATAACAGAATTTAAACAAGATTAGTTTTCTTGTTTAATTTTAAAGACTGATTGACAGTTATAAAATTATTATTTGGTTAATTCATTTCTGGTTAAATACACAAAAAAAAAAAGAAGAAAAAAGTGGCTATTCCAGTTATTTAAGTTGAAATAAATCAATCTCACATTTTAAATTTTCATTGTAATGATCTTTATTGTATATTTGTATTGTTCTTCTTTAGTAGCATTTAATTTCTTCCTTTATCGCCGTCAGCAGGGCTTAGAATACACTGACTGTATCCCCTGTTGAGACCCCCACCTAAAAAGGGTGCGTGTTTCTTGGCTATCACAGTAAATTGCATCTGATGGTGCGGGTCCTGTCCTGGAGCTCTGGAGAATGTTGAATACTCCTTTACCATTACTCCTAGGTCCACTTTGTCTTGGAGTGGTAGTACCTGTTAGCGTCCCATCTATGGGTTAAATAAATCTTTTAGATAAGAATACTTGATATCATATAAACGTCTGCAAAACAAAAATAAAAACAAAAAAAAAATACTCTTAAGAAACAACTACACAAAAAATGTAGAAATGAATGTACAATGAGCACGATTTCCTAACCTCTAGGTATAAATAACCATAGACGAGTTGACATGCCGTTAAAATCATTCAATCAATCAATTTCTTTTTTTTTTTTTTTTTTTTTTTTGGAAGCCTTAAAAACGAAAGAACGATCATACCCAGTCACATGTTTCTCGATTGGTTGGTAAAATCTTCAAGTAGGTTACATAAGCATTTTAAACAAACTGACATTAGTGTAAATCTAAATTCTATATTTTGAGATGTTTTGCACTGAATATTAATTTATGAAACAAAAACAAAACAAAAAAAAATTGGGAAATTTTTGTTTTGTGACGAAGGCTACGTTCAAGTAAGGAATTTTGTTGAGACATCTCCAATTAGCTGAAATGAAAGAGGTGTCATGACTAGCAAGTCTACACTAGTGAGTTCGAGTCTCATTGAGTGCCCCATTAATTCGGCCGTATGACACATCTAAGTAAAAAGCTTAGTAAATTACTATAAAACAAGAATTTGAGAAAATTAACGTTACATAAATCACTGACATGGAAATAAATTTATTTAATGGAATTCAAATTAATTCCATATTGCTGCTAAAATCACTTCTTTTATTGAGATAGCAAAGTGAAAATTGTCGGTTACTTAGAAGACAAAAAAATGATCATTAGATTTTTTTGTCAGTCTGTGACTTTTCTAAAATTTTAATAAAATTCTATTTTAATAATTTTGCATGATTTGAGCCCCCCCCCCATAAACTAATTTTAAACTTTACTTTAAAATTGCATAAATCGGATACTGGAGTTGTTACTTGTAGCAAGTTTTTATAAAGTTGAATAGGTTCATTTTTTGCATTACGAAAAAAAAAAAGTAATACTTTAATTAAAAAAATATCAATGCAATGTTAATAAGCAAACTAGAGTCCTGGGGTATTGCTTTTTTTGCCTAATAAGTGTTACACTTAAGTCGGCTATTATACATTTTCAAATATTGTTAAAAAAAAGAAGATAAGCTGCCATAATTTTTCTATGGAAACAATGATGAAAAAAAAGGAACAAAGACATTTTATTCTTTCTAAAATGCTCCAAACAAAAAAGAGTATGAGGAGAGTGCATTAAACTTTCTAAATTTGCTGCGTTAGGGTAAGAGAGGGGTGAGTTGGAGACTGTAGGTTCTTTAGCATCTGGAGTTGAGAAATAGCGCCATTTTTAAATGATTCTTTCAGCTCACGTGATAACTAACTGAATGCCTATGATTCACTCTTCTTACTCCCAGCTTCCCCAATTGTACAAGGGTGGAGCTTTGTCTGTCCAAACATGAGTGTACACATGTACATGCTACTTAGGAGCCCCTTTCCATACTTACTTACGTAAGTCTTCACTATTTCTTTATAAGAAGAAAAGAATGCTTTGTAGAGCTTATCTTTGTGATGGTGAATAGTTGGTGTTAGAGATAAGCTTCGTTTAAGTAGATGACTAGACTGTTAGCTAACTGGTCCGAGGTTGTGTATATCATGTTAATGGTTGCTGCCCCGAAGGGGAAAAAGTAAATGTCAACAATTTTGCTTGATACCCTGTGGCGTGTGATAATTATATACAAGATTAGAAGTTTCATCCCAAAATCCAAGCCATAGGGAAGGCTTCAGTTCGAAAACTCTTGGATGTGTGGCATCACTAAATCATTGTCATTATTCCCAGATCCACTCTGGTAGTATCTGTTAGGATCCCCATTACTGAATCAAATAGATCTATTTGGGATAATGTTTAGGATGACTGTGAACTATATTAATACACTGGCTCTTAAAACCTTGATATTGTAGCTAAGTATAAAGTATTTACCTGTTTAAAATGATGAAGGGTTTACCTGTGTAAAATTGTATGAAGTGTTTGCCTACTTAAAATGACTGTGAACTTTATTAATACATTAACTCTTAAAACACTGTTATAACTAAGTATGAAGTGTTTATCTATTTAAAATGATAGTGAACTTTATACATTAACTCTTAAAACATTGTTATAACTAAATATGAAGTGTTTATCTATTTAAAATGATTGTGAACTTTATTTATACATTAGATCTTAAATCATTGGTATTGCAACTTAGTGTGAAGTATTTAGTTGAGCTATATTTATGTATTAGCTCTTAAAATACTGATATTGTAACTAAATATGAATTATTTATTTGCTTAAAGTGATTGTGAAGATACATTTTTGTCTCAAAATTGTGTCTTAAAATAGATGCAACCCATTAATATGATAATGATAAATTACTGAGACAAGTGCAATGGCGATCATTTGGAACACGTCCTGTAGAAAATGCATCAAATCAATGTTTTTTTTAAATTGTTATTATATAAGCTTCCAAGACATGCAATCTTTTTTGAGTTTCTTGTCTTAGTAATAAATCTATTTTGAGACAGTTATGAATGACTTTGTTTCCAAATAAGTAGTGATGCAAAATATTTTTTCCTCTCTTATCCAAGGCATTGTGATTTAGGATTAAAAGTTGTTATAGTATACTATTTTCAAATCTGAAACAAAAAATAACACAACCTTATTTTTAGTAGAATTATTAGCAGCCACATGGGTCCCATGTATATTGAGATACCCTATACCATGTATAATTGGAGAGTATGGTTATTTAATGAATTTTGTTATAAAATAACTCAACAAGGGTTAACGTGAGAATTAATTTTTATTTATTGTGGACTTTTTGTCCTCATCTTGGTAGTTTTTGTGTTGTTTCTTCTTTCACTACGTTTCGGCCAAATTTCACCTCTGGCCTTCTTCAGGTGATTTACCGTGAAATTTGGCCGAAACGTAGTGGAAGAAGAAACAACACAAAAACTACCAAGATGAGGACAAAAAGTCCGCAATAAATAAAAATTAATTCTCAGATTAAGAAGCCTCATCTCAAAATGATTCCAATTAAAGACAAGGGTTGACATACTATAAAACCAAACAACCAATTTATTGGACATAAGTATTTAAAAAAAAAAGCTCTTGCACACCATAGTTTTAAAATTCTTTTGGGAATGTGTTAGTGCTTTTACTGATGCCACATTAAGTTTATTCTGTTCTTTGATTCACATTTTGATATTTTCCTTCTAAATAGAAATACAAAAATAAAATTTACATATCTTAAGTAATAGGAGTATTTAATATTACCCCAACATTTATTCTTTCCTTCTGAATGTTTTAGTTCCCCCAATCTTTCATATTTTTTCTTTTCTTTCCTCAACCATATTCTTCTCTTCCCAAACAAACCTATTGTAATAAAAACTTAGGTTAGATTAATTGGTTAAATGGCATATCAGCCCATGATGGTTATTTAATGCCAAATCCTGTTTATACATACATACATATATTATCTTTATGTAAATAGTTTGTTAATAACATTTTTGAAATGAGCCAGAGCTCATTTGTTTGTATACAGTTAAATGTTTAAAAGGATTGCTATCTAACACTTATAGTTATTTTTACCACAGTTAAATGGTTTCAAGTATTGCTGTCTAATAATAATTATTCAATATTAATCAATTGTTTGCACTCAGTGAAATGGTTACAAGTATAGTAAATGATTGAATAGTTATTTTTGAGCCATAGATAGGAGCCTAATTCTGGATCTTATTGGACCTGGGAGTAATAGCAATAAAAGGGTACTACACATTCCTCAAAGCTCCAGGACTGGAGTCTTATCATCAGATACAGTTTAGTGTCATACTTGGGACACTTATTGGGTGGTGGGATTCTATAGCCTCAGCCAATTAGGTTGAGCACGAAAACCATTCAAGTTAGACGAACCAGACATGCAGGACACTGCTGGAGAAGCAGGGACGAACTCATAAGAGATGTACTCTTATGGACCCCCACACATGGCCGTGCAAAAGCAGGACGACCAGCATGAACATACATTCAGCAGCTATGTGTCCTGAAGACCTGCCTAGGGCGATGAACGATAGGGAGGAGTGGCGAGAGAGGGTCAGGGATATCCGTGCTACCAGCACGACATGATGATGATGATGATGATGATAAATTTTGTACCCTTAATAGAGGTTTGGATATAGTCATATTGTATCAGCTAACTATTTAACATGTATTGGGTATGACACTGTACTGCATCCAGTGGTGAGGCTCCAGTTCTGGAGCTCTAGTGAGTATGGAGTACTTCTTCATTGCTATTACTCCCTGATCAACTCTGACCTGGAATGGTAGTACCTATTCAGATCTCATCTATAGTTCAAATAAATCTGACAGAAAATTATTAGTATTAGATAGGAATACTTGATATCATATAACTGTGCAAACAAATGATTTTAAATAAAAAAATGTAATTAAAACAAAATGCAATGGAACATTAAAAACAGTTATGATGACAATAAAACATTTGGAAATGAATCAAATTTCAGCATTAAATATCCCATAAGGAGTTGATATGCCATTAAGAAAATAAACCAAACCAATTATTTAATATAGCTAGTTTAAATATAAAGGTTCAGTTCTAACTTTGTTCCCTGAAAATTTTATCTCTTGAAGTACAACAATATCTCTTAGTTATTAAACTATAGTATCCCTATCTACCAGGCCATTGGACAAATGAGTAGAGTGTTCAACAATGGTCCAGGAGATCGGGGTTCAATCCCAGTTCGAGTTATACCAAAGACTCAAAAAATATTACTTGATTCCACCTTGCTTAGCACTCAGCATTATAAAGTAAGGATCAAGTATAAAGTGGATCAATCCAGGGAATGGAGTTGCACCCTTCGTTACACCTCGGTATAGTAGCTATTGAAAAGGGAGACATTGGGTCACCCTTGACTTAGCTCGACTTTATCCCTACTTAAACCCGAAATGGAATCCCTGTGGTATTGTGGTTAACTTGCTGGACAGTGACATCGTAGTAAGTGAGTTCAAACTCCAGGTGTGTTATTGCATTCATGTTTGCACTAATACCTGTGGGTAAGGTATGAACCCTCTTAGCATCTTCATTAGCTATAAGTTAAATAGTACAGCTACCGTTACAAGTCATATATTCAATAAATATGTATAGACTATTTACTATACTTGAAACCATTTAACTGTTTGCAAACAAATGAGCTCTGGCTCATTTAAGAATATTATCTACCAACTATTTGTTTACAAATTATATATTTAATATATACGTATAGATAGGATTTGGCATTAAATCACCCACAAGGGTTGATATGCCTTAAAATATAACCAACCAACCAAACAAGAAGTAGCTATCTCCACTTTAAGTTACAAGGCTCTAAAATTAGTAGACCAGGTCACATGTCTTGGTAGCAATATCTCATCTACTGAAAGCAATGTCAACATATGCATAGAGAAGGCTTGTACTGCTATCGTCAAAATGTTAATTATATGGAAAACTGATCTCTTTGATAAAATAAAATGGGATTTCTTCTGTGGTCATGTCACTACTACAATATGGTTGCACCACCTGGACTCTTACAAAATGCTTAGAGAAAAAGCTGGACAGGAACTACACAAGAATGCTGGGTGCTATTTTGAACTATTCTTAGAAGCAGCACCCCACACAACAGCAGCACTTGGCCAACCAACAAAGACTTACATATATCAGTTCAGAATGGACACCAGATACAGTCTAGAGGACCTGCAAGGAGTGATGAACAATCGGGATGGATGGAAAGAGAGACAGAGTGAAGGGATTCTGTGCTATCGGCATGACTTGATGATAATGATTGTCCTTCTGCAAGGATTTCACTGGCATTAAATAACTCATGAAGGTTGATATGCCATTAAAACAAAGAAACTAAACCAATCTTGAACCAGCTTACACTAAATCTAATATAGTCATGTGATAAAAATGGCTTATACAAAAATATATCATTTGAGGTTTTGAATTTTAATCAAGGCAATTATATGCTTGATATACATAATATGTTGGTAAGTTTTGGTTGGGTCTTATGGCATATCAACCTCTGTAGGTTATTTAATGCTAGACCCTGTTTATACATGTATATTAAATCTATATATGATTTGTAAACATATTTTGTTGATGACATTCTTAAATAAGCCTGATTCCTTTTTGGCACACTGTTAAATGGTTTCAAGTATTGCTATATAACAGTCATAATTTAACATCAGGGATTTGTTTGCACACAGTTTGTTCTATTTGACCCAGAGATTGGACCCTATCAGGTACTACTACTCCAGATCAGATAAGAGCTGGGAGCAATGGCAATGAAGGGGTACTCCACATTCCCCAAATCTCCAAGGCTGGAGCCTCACCATCATATTGTTTAATGTTACATCGAGGACACATGTTGGGGTGGAGGGTTGTCATACCTTTCTGCAGAGATGCAGTTGATATATTCTACAGCCCCAGCCAAATGGGGTTACATAATATGAACAGATAATTGTTAATCTGGTTTATTTTTATTTGAAGAAAATTTTGGTGAATTTTGCCTTTGATTTCTATTTTCTCTGTCTTTTATTTGATAATTAAAATGCAGTAACTCACCAGTGTAGATCTTGTTGCATAGAAGAAAAAAGTAGAGAATATAAATGTTTATTCAGATGATATATTTTATATCAATATAAACAGATGATATATTTGATGCTAATATAAAGCAAGTGTTAATCGATATGTTAATAATCCTGTCATATATTTAATGATAATATTTAAATAAATTCAACTTACATTTGTTTTTGGATTTTATTATATATATATATATATATAAGGGTCAGGTGAAAAGTTCATAAGCTGATCAAGATACTCTTATGGAATGTGACCAAAGGAAGTTTATTTTTTCGACATAGTCCCTTTTGTGGTGTACACACTTCTTTCATTGGTGTTGCAGTGCTTGGATCCCTCATTGGTCAAAAAAGTCATTAACAGTAGATATGATATCATCATATGAACTTTTAAGCCCAACCTTGTTTTTATATATATATATATATATATATATATATATATAACCAGGCCATTGGTCTAATAGGTAGAGTGTTCACCTATGGTCTGGGAGACCGGGGTTCAATCCCAGGTTGAGTCATACCAAAGACTCAAAAAATGGTATTTGATGCCACCTTGGTTAACACTCAGCATTATAAGATACAGATCAAGGGTAAAGTGAAGCAATCCAGGGAATGGAGTAGCATCGTCCCCTACACCTCGGTGTAGTAGCTATTGAAAAGGGAGCCTTCGGGTCACCCTTGACTATGGTCGCCAACTTTATTTACTTTATATATATATAAAAGAAAATGGTTTATCTAAAAAAGGGAAGAAGCAGACAATATCCCACTGAAACTATTAAAGATGCAGATTATGCAGATGATCTAGTGCTTCTTGCAAATGCACTTGCTCAAGCCAAATATTTTCTATATAGCCTGGAGCAGACAGCAAGAAGCATTGACCTCTACATGAACTCAGAAAAAAACAGTTCATGTGTTTTATCAAGATAGTGTCATTTCCACAAAAAATGGCTTGACTATTTCATAAATTTTGATAGCAATTTATTGACCCTATGGAAATCTGATCTCTCTGATAAAATAAAATGCAAATTCTTCCAAGCTATGGTATGGTTACACCACCTGGACTTTAACGAGGTACTTGGAGAAAAAGCTAGGTGGGAACTACATAAGAATGCTGCATGCTGTTTTTAACAAATTCTAAAAGCAGCTCTCTACAAAACAGCAGCTGTACAGCCACTTACCTCCCTTCTCATAAACCATCTAAGACAAGTAAGACATGCTGGGCACTGATAGAGGAGCAGGAAAGAACTCACAGGTAATGTTCTTTTGTGGACTCCTGCACATGGACACACCAGTGTTGGTCAACCAGCAAAACTTACATTTATCAACTTTGCATGGACATTGGATACTGTCTTTCGGACCTACTGTGAGTGATGGCTGATTAGGACAGATGGCAAGAGAATCTATGCTATCAGCATGACTTCATGATATATATAACCACATTGGAATTATCAAAAGTTCAGTCATTCTAAAGTTTTAACTTATTGTTCGAAAATTATATTTCTTGAAGTCCAAGTTGGTTTGAATTTGTTCCTTCAATCAATACCTCTTGTCTGTTAAACTATGGGTCGTTGGTGTTGTATGGCATATCAACCCTTGTGGGTTATTTAATACCAAATCCTGTAATATATTTGATTTGTAAGAGAATATTTTGTAGGTAACTATTTTTAAACAAGTTAGAGCTCATTTGTTCACTAACCAATACCAAGTATTGGTATCTAGTACTAATAATTCTATTTGATAACAACATTTGTTTGCACTCAGTTTAAAAATTCTATTTATTATTAATCATTTGTTTACACTCAGTTAAATGTTTTTGTGTATTGCTATGTAACATTTGTAGTTCTGTTTATCAAGTATTTCTATCTAATATAAACAATTTGTACACAGCTATGTTTTCAAATAATAGTTGTTGAAAATTCAGGGTTTTCAGACTATTGTCTTCATCTTTATATTCACAACGTTTTGGCTGATGTGTTCTCTGTCCTTCTTCAGGTGTTTCTTGTTGAACTTGGGAGCTTACATGGAACTTTGAACCACGTCCTTAATCTACTGGGGTCGCTTGCTCTGATTCTGTTAACCATAACTGGGTACAAGTGTTAAGTGTTCCTGTATTGTTACTCACCTGTAGTCAGGATTGAACCTGCAACCTCCAGATGATTGTCATTTAGAAGCTTAGGGAACCAACACCTATAACCATTATGCCATGTGTCCTACTGGATATGAAAAAGGCCGGAAGACACATTGGTCAAAATGTTATGAATATAACAATAAAGATGAAGACAACAGTCTGAAAACCCTGAAGGATAATCAATAATAGTCCTTAATAAATGATTGAATAGTTCTATTTGACTCATAGATGGTACCCTTACAGGTACTATCACTTTGGTTCAGAGTGGACCTGGGAGTAATGGTAATGAAGAGCTACTCCACACTGTAAACTCCGAAACAGGGATCTCACCATCTGATGCAATTTAATGTCATACCCAGGACACTCAAAATCTTATTTTTCTCAATGTGATTGACCCTCAGCTACTGTCTTCTAGGACCTTTAATATAAAAAGGGTTGGGTGTTTGTTTGCCACAAGAACAATTTGAAGAATATGGTTGAGACAATCATATAAGTGCTAGGGTTTGACATGACCATCCAATTGATTGGATTAGGCCTCTCTGACTGCTTGTCTAGCTCAGTAAGAGCAAAAGTGGAGTGTTGCAGGTATATGACCACTTTGGCTGCTAAGTCATGGACTGTTCAGTCATGGACTCAGCAGAGGTGCAGTCAATGTATTCTACAGCTCCAGCTAACAGGGCAGTGTTAAACTATGGTCACTTGGTCAATATGGTATCTTGTAGTGTTGCACCAAATAGACTACCATGGTCAAAGAAACCTGAACATTATGAATAGGACCTGAAAATGTCGAATAAAATGATACTTGTTTTATTTTTCCATAAAGTGACTCCTTGATTTAAACCTGGAAGTGGAGATGGACTGAAACTTTCCTGGATGGAAGATACATGTGTCTCCTTTGTTACTTTTTCAAAGACTTTTTTGGTTCTGATTCTTTTTTTATGGCATGCCACTTGGGCCTAAAGCAGGAAAGAGTCAACATATCCTCAAAGATACATGTGACAAACATATTTGTGTTTTAAGGAAGCACCTTTTCATCCTACCACTAGAAGCCTATTGGAAAATCAGAGTTAACTTAAGCATGACAATTACCATCACGTTAAGGAATTTTGGGAATTAACACTAGTGTCCTGGGTATGTCCCTTAACTTTATCTGGTAGTGAGGCTCCAGTTCTGGAGCTCTGGAGAATAGGGAGTCATTTGTTTGTTGCCGTTACTTCTGTGTCACTGCTGACCTGGACAGGTGGTACCTTTTAGGGTCCCATCTATGGGCCAAAGTAGATCTATTTGAAAATTATTAGTATTAGATAGAAATACTTGAAACCATATAACTTTGTACTAATTTGTATTAAGAATAATTACTTGAAGCGATTGGGTCATTTCAGCCAATTTTACATAAGTTCTGTCCTAAAGGTTGTCAAATGTTTTTCATAAAGTTCACCATTTGTTTGTATATAAATACTGAAAATTGTAGCATAATAGTATTAATTCTTCTTTTTTTTGTTGTTGACATTTTAAGATTTTAAAGAATTTCTAAAAATTTCTGCATTTTAAAACACTTTAAGATAGAGATAAGAAAAACAACCTTACCAAGGCTTGAAACAAACCCAATTTTATTACAAGCCTTGGTAAGATTGTTTTTCTTATCTCTATCCTAAAATGTTTTAAAATCAGTGAGAACCAATTGTTGTTTTACCTTTTGAAAGATGAATCATCTAAAATCTTTAGAAATTCTGGGAGCAGTTTCCAAAAGATTTAAAGTTTATGTTGCTCTGTCTCTGTTTAAAACACTTCATTGACTCTGGGGGGGAGGAGAGTCTCTGTGGTGTAGTGGCTAACATACTGGACTGTGACATCTTAGGAAGCAAGTTCAAACTCCTGTCATGTTATTATGTTCAGTTTTGGACTAATGCTCTTTGGTTAGAAGAGTCTTTCATCTTTAATGGTGGACTTGAAAATGCAAGAAAATCAAAAACCTGAAAAATATTGAATATTTTTTGATTTTTGGATCTCACTAATTCCTCACAGAAACATTGAAACTATAGAAAACTATAAATACTCTTAAAGTACATTTTGAGGTGAATCTATATTATCAAAAATAAAATATTTCAATCTATACTAATCTTTGATTTAGACCCCCTGAAAATGGACCAATTCTGAAATTGTAAAAATCACTCAACTGCAAGGGTTTGGATTTCTATGTGTGACAATGTTAAAGACTTTGAAACTTATTTTCCTTAAAATGTTGATGTGTCAACTCCATAATAACAATTATGTCATTGGCAAATGGGCCCTTGTATTTTCAGCATTTCTTAATTCAGGGATTATGGTACAGAAAAAAAGACACATGGGTGCACATGTGTTACATGTATCGGTCAAATCCATTGGAGAAATTGGCTGGAATGACCCTGTAATTGTTTACAAATGACAATTATTTATTTAAAACTATATAATTGCTTCAAATACTTAAAACCATATAACTTGAAATTGTTTGTATTAGCTCAGAACAATTGAAACTACATACAGATTATTAGTACAAGATAGGAATACAGGGTGGAACGATAAAATTGTCATCATAAAGAAAACAACGCTACAGCTTTATTTTAAAACTTTTATTGAAAAAATCAATTCAGGTAACTTGATTATGTAGTAGAGTTGACATCGATTCAATGTAACCGCCTTCAGCCTCGATATGGATCCGGGATTGGGAGCATGTCTTTTCCACAAGTGCTGGTGGGAGCTCGGCGAATACTCAGTGGATGGCGGCGATCAGGCTGGCTTTGGTGTTGTGGGAGGTCATGTTGGTGATGTTCTCAACATATGACCAATTGAAGTAGTCCAGCGGGTTCAGGTTGGGGGAGGAGGGGAGCCAGTGAGAGAAGGGTACAAAGTCGTAGCACTCCTTCTGAAGCCAAGCCTGGGTCTCTTTGGACTTGTGGGCTGGCGCTGAGTCCTGGTGCCACACCCAGGGTCTGCCACCGGCCACCTAATTGCACCAAGGGATCACCACACTCTTCAGCACATCCAGGTACACTTTGGTGTTGACTTTCAAGCCGACTTCGAAGATGTGAGGTGGCATGATGTGGCCCTCACTTGAAACTATACCAAAGACCATAACTGTAGCCGGAAACTTTGTTTTCATCACGTTGAACTGTCCAGATTTGCATTTTGAGGGTGCTGGCAATGGTCCTGTTGTTATAACTTGGATCGGTAGAGAGCATGAGTTGTACAGCGGTGCATCTCCGATCTCGCTCGTTGAACTTTGTGTCACTTTCAGACATGATAGAAGGCTCCTATCGCTCTTGTGATTTGTACACAACTGGCCAACTAGTAGATGGTCTGCAACAAAAAAAGAAAACCGGTTTTCATTTAACGGAAATGGAATCATGTCGTCTTTTCTAGGGTGACAATTTAATTGTTCTACCCTGTACTTAAAACCATGTAAATGTGTGCAAATAATTAGAATGAGATAGAATTGCTTGAAATCATATAACTGTGTGCAAATTACTTGTATTAAGAATAGTTACTTGAAATTATATAACTGTACAAATTATTAGTTTGAGATATGGTTATTTGTTTTATTGCATATCAACCTTCATTGGTTATTTAATGTCAAAGCTGTCCTAATAAAAGAACAATAGTAGCACTATTTAACCAATAGATGGGAGGAAAAGAGGGTTCATACCTTTCCCAAGGGTATTTGTCTGAAAGTGAATGTAATATTACAACTGTTGTTTGAACTCACTTACTATAATATTGTAGCCGTGTATGCTAGCCACTATGCCGTGGGGACTCCACCCTACAATGAGATACGAACACTTGAAACAATATAACTGTATAAATTATTCGTATGAGATAAGAATATTTGAAACAATATAATTGTACAAATTATTGGTGTGAGATATGAACACTTTAAACCATATAACTGTACAAATTATTAGTGTGATGTATGAACACTTTAAACCTTATAACTGTACAAATTATTAGTGTGAGGTATGAACCCTTGGAAACATATAACTGTATAAATTATTAATATGAGATATGAACACTTGGAACCATATAACTGTACAAATTATTAGTGTGAGGTATGAACACTTGGAAACATATAACTGTATAAATTATTAATATGAGATATGAACACTTTAACCCATATAACTGTACTAATTATTAGTATGAAATAGGAATATTTGAAACCATAAACCATGTAAATTATCTGTATTAATAATAATTACTGGAAGCTATAATTATTTGCTTAAGATTATTATTATTAGTTTATTTGAAACTATATAACTAAAAATTAGTTATATCGGATAGAAACACTTGAAAACATAAGTGTACAAATTATTTGTATTAAGAATAATTAATTAAAGCAATAACTGTCTACATAGGATTATTATCTTTTTTTTTTTAAACCTAATTAGTATTTGAAATACTTAAAAACCATACACTGTGTGAAAATTATTTTCATTGGATAGGAACACTCAGAACTCTATGATTGTATACAAATTATTGGTATTACCATATTTACCAACCCCTCTGCTCGGGCAGGATATGACGCAAGGTCAATTTTTGAGCGGAGTTTAACAGGCTTGAATAAGGGTATTCCTTCTTCTAGACTAGTTGCCTCACCAAGGCTGAAGAACCTAGTCTATCCTACTATTTACCCATAGCTGGAGGGAGAATAATTGGATTCATACCTTTCCTGAGAGTATTAGTACTATATGAAATGCAATCAGTCTCGTCCAGGATATGAACTCGTGTTGCCGTGTCCATTTCCTATGACGATAACCATTACACCATAGGCACCTCCAAATTATTGGTATTAAAAATACTTGAAACCATATAACTATGTGTAAATTATTTGTATTAAGAATAGTTGCTTGAAGCTATAATTGTTTACAAATGATCATTATTATTATTTGCAATCATATATATATATACAAATTGTATTAGATAGGATTGGTTTGGGTTCTTTATTTTGTTTCAGATCAACCTTTTTGGGTTATTTAATGCTGAAGTCATCCTTGCAGAAGTGATACTATTTAAACTATAAATGGTGGTGACAAAGGGGTTCAATACCTTTCCCAAGAGTATAAGTCCGAAACTGAATGTAATAGCATGACTGGAGTTTGAACTTGCTTACTTTGTGGCTGCAATCCAGCATTTTAGCCTTTATATCACAGAAACTCCCCCTATTAAATAAGAATGCTGGAAACCATATAACTGTGTGTAAATAATTTGTATTAGAAATAATTACTTAAAGCAATAATTGTTTTCAAAGGATTATTATTATTATTATTATTATTATTATTATTATTATTATTATTATTATTCACTTCAAATGATATAATTGGGTACAAATTATTTGTTTTAAAAATAATTGCTTGAACCTATAATTGTTTTCAAAGGATTATTATTATCATTTACTTGAAACCATATAATTGTTTGCAAAAAAAAAAAAAAAAAATTGACTTTGGCATTAAGTAACTCAACAAAAGTTGACATGCCATAAAACCAACCAACCAACCAACCAACAATATAGCAGTGTTCTCATATCCCCTTCCAAATGTAAGGATCCAGTAACTGTATCATATCTTATTCCAACATATAAAATATTGAATTTGAATCAAGGCAATTACACTTGGGAAAACATAATATATACGGGAAATAGTTAATCTGGTTTATTTTTATGTAAAGAAATTGGTCAGTAAATTTTACCTTTGATTTATTTGCCCTATCCTGACAGGGTAAGAGAAATAGTCAAGTTTATACATTTCTTGTTAAGTAGTTTTGAAAAGTAATCAATATTTGGGTGAGATTTATAAAAAACAAACCATCTATTGTTAACACAGCTGATGATCTTCAAAAACTTAAGATCTATCTTATCAGATAGGCTCAGCTACAACAAGTGAGATTTTGACTAAAGCAGTTTAAGCTAAAAAAAAGAGAGCATTTTAAGGTGAAAGTAGCACAGTATATTTCAATTAAAAAAAGTAGGACATGTCCTCCTATGGATCCCATTTGATAACAATTGATACAACCCAAAATGTTGCTGACATTATAATTGTGTCATTCTATCCTGTCAGTATAATAATTTTCCAAGGATGTCTGAAAAGTAAGGTACAAACATTTATTAATCTATCATGTTTAGTATTATACAAATAAAACAACCTGCGCACGTTACCAGCACTACTATACTACTTTTCTACAAAGCTGTCATTGAAATTGTTATAACTAGATTATTACTGGATAAATAACCACCTTGAAGGACATGTGGTCAAGTCAGTTGCTTTAGGACCCAATGAGATGGCACTTTCCAATATCCCAAATCTTTTGTGAATGATTTCATGAAACATTGAAAGATCAAACTCCTCAGCTGTATCATAAAGTTTGCTTGATGTTACTTTGACAGTTTTCTCAAAAGTTGATTGTAAAAAGTTGAGACAATGAATGGACGCATGTCTCTGCCTATGATTAAATAAATGTAATTGTTTTGTTGTATTCTACAAGCCTGTAACTTTTCCGTTTCGTCTATATATGATGATCATTAAATAAGTTTCCAGACTTTTTTGTATGGGCACTTTTATTGATAGTACACACATGAAACTCTAGTCCCCTTCAAAGTAATCTCCTCCAGCTGCAATGCACTTGTTGTACCGTTCCAACAACTTCTGGAAGGCTCCATGGAAGTCCTCTTGTGTGAGAGTTTCAATGACCTTCGTTATAGCCTCTTTCATCTCCTCAATTGTCTCATAACGACAGCCTCTGAGCTTAGGGAATAAGCAAAAGTCACAGGGAGCAAGGTCTGGACTATAGGGATGCTGAGGAACTGTCTTGATGCCCATCTTGGTCAAATAGTCTGTGACAAGGATGGAGTTGTGGACTGGTGCATTGTCCTGGTGGAAATGCCACTGACCTGATTTGAAAAGTGCTAGCCTCTTCTGACGGAATCTCTTCCTGAACTCCCTTAAAACCTCTATATAGTAACCCTAACCCTAACCCTTTGGCCAATCAACTGTGGTGTATTGACTTCCTTACTCCTCCAACACCTCTCATGATCCCTCACAGACAGCCTGCCTTCCTTGGATCTCTTATGCCACTCAAAAACTGATATTCAATTCATGCAAGATGGTCTAAAAGCAGTCTGAAGCATTCCATATGTTTCTGTGGCATTTTTTCCAAGTTTAAAACAGAATTTTATTGCATATTATTCTTCTAAAGTTAGATTGCATTTTTGAAATTCACCAGCTGTGACAATCAGGATTTAGTAGGGTGTATTCCAATTGCTGCTGTAGCTGTTCATTTGAACCTGAAATAATAAAAATTGGTCAGTCATCTCATAAGATGTATAGCAATAACATAGTGAATTTTCAAGAGTCTCTGACAATTTTAAATGCCTGTACAAAAAAAGTCTGGCAACTTATTGAATGCACCACATATTTTCTTTTTTGTAAAAACATAACAGTTATTTAATACCAAAATTTGTTTGCACACAGTGTGACATGATGTTGGGCATTCGTTGTGTGGGTGTGGGTAAGTACCAGTCAGAAGGTTCCTTTGTCTGTTTTGGCACGAAGCCCACACAAAAGGCTTGTGCACGAGATTTCCCATGAGACTGGAAGAAGATGAGGGAAGGAAGGTCCCAAGAGGGAACAGAGAAGGAGGCAGAACAGAGAAATTGAAAGAACAAGGCAGTCAACGGGTGAGAGCAGTCAAAAGAAGTCAGGGGAAGCCGACTGTTAGGATCTGTGGACCTAGAGGCCAGGTTGGCCAATGTGAGAGGATGAGTCTGCATTCCTGGTGACTTTGTGGGAATTTCGCTCGAATACATGCTTGCGATAACTCACAAAATGCTAGGAAAGTGTCACATACTTCTCTCTTCTTGCGCTTGGAGCTAACTCTAGTCTGTGTTTGTTTTCTTTTCCTCCACCCTCTTGGTTGTGTTTTGTGTGTCCATAAAGGAATGTGAAATACCTCTGGCCGGAGATGAGAGAAACCACTAGATGATCTGATGGCCATGAGTGGTTTAGGAGGTTGAGATAGTGGGGGTCAGCCAGCAGTGTATTGTCACACAGTTATATCCTGCTACGTCAAAATATATCAACTGCTCTCTGCAGAGGGGTAAGACTCCCTCTCCCTCAACAAGTGTCCTGGATATGACTCTAAATAATCCGATGGTGAGGCTCCAGGATTGCTTGATGTTTGGGGAAAGTTGAGTACCCCTTCATTGTCATTATTGGAGTTAGTATAGCATTTATTTTTAAGACTTACAGCAACAAATAACTGAATTAAAACTTAGTTCAGTTCTAACACTTTATTTAAGAACAAAACAATGACTAACAATATAAAGTCCTTCCTGTGTATAGAGTCAAGTTTGAGAGACTTACTGGTGTGATGGAGAGGATATCAAGCATCTCATGATTTAGTGGTTTCTTGGGGAGAATTTCTGGTTGTTGTGCAGCTGGGAACTGGTCTGGTATCTATCTGGTAATTTTTGGTATTTTGTGCGAAAACTTCTGGGCTATTCATGTGATTGGTATCAGGAATAAACATATTTTACTGACCCAACACCATTGCTCTCAGGTCCACTTTGGCCTGGAGTGGTAGCACCGATAGGGTCCTTACCTATGGGTTAAATGGAACTGTTTGACATTTAAACTGTGTACTAACAAATAACTTATGTGTAATTGAATTGTTCCTAAAAGAACTGTTTGATCATTTAACTGTGTGTAAACAAATGACTGATGTTTAATCGAATCATTAGTGATACATAGCAATACTTGGAACCATTTGACTTTATTGACTTAGGTTTACAAATCATATATATCTAAAATATATGAATAAACTGGATTTAACATTAAATAACCTACAATGCTTGATATGCCATAAAACCAAACTAAACCAAATTCCTTCTCCTAGACTGGTTGCTACACCAATGTTTAATAGTTCAGCCTACCCTACTATTTACCCATGGCTGGAAGAAGAATAGCAGGATTCATTCCTTTCCTAAGGGTATTAACTCTTTGTTAAAGTGTATGCAACCTTGTTCAGGATTTGAACTCAGCTGAGTTCACTTCATATGATGATAAACATTATGCCATGAGTGCCTCCTCAGTCTAGATCTCTTGACAACAGTCTATAAGTTTTTATATAAGCGGCATATTATACAGGGTGGAACGATAAAATTGTCGCCCTAGAAAAGACGACATGATTCCATTTCCGTTAAATGAAAACCGGTTTTCTTTTTTTGTTGCAGACCATCTACTAGTTGGCCAGTTGTGTACAAATCCCAAGAGTGATAGGAGCCTTCTATCATGTCTGAAAGTGACACAATGTTCAACGAGCGAGATCGGAGATGCGCCACTGTACAACTCATGCTCTCTACCAATCCAAGTTATAACAACAGGACCATTGCCAGCACCCTCAAAATGCAAATTTGGATTGCCACGAATAACAGGGATGTGCCCAGGGTGATGAAAACAAAGTTTCCGGCTACAGTTATGGTCTTTGGTGTGGTTTTAAGTGAGAGCCACATCATGCCACCTCACATCTTCGAAGTCGGCTTGAAAGTGAACACCAAAGTGTACCTGGATGTGCTGAAGAGTGTGGTGATCCCTTGGTGCAATTAGGTGGCCGGTGGCAAACCCTGGGTGTGGCACCAGGACTCGGCGTCGGCCCACAAGTCCAAAGAGACCCAGGCTTGGCTTCAGAAGGAGTGCTACGACTTTGTACCCTTCTCTCACTGGCCCACTTCCTCCCCCGACCAGAACCTGCTGGACTACTTCGTATGGTCATATGTTGAGAACATCACCAACATGACCTCCCACAACACCAAAGTCAGCCTGATCGCCACCATCCCCCGAGTATTCGCTGAGCTCTCACTGGTGCTTGTGGAAAAGGCATGCTCCCAGTTCCGGATCCGTATCGAGGTGATGATTGAGGCTGAAGGCGGCTACATTGAATAGATGTCAGCTCTACTTCATAATCAAGTTAGCTGAATTGATTTTTTCAATAAAATTTTTAAAATAAAGCTGTAGTGTTGTTTTCTTTAGGACGACAATTTTATCGTTTCCCCCTGTATATATGTGTGTGTGTGTGTGTGTGAGAAATAACCAAATATAATTCTACTCATATCACCCCCCCCCCAAAAAAAAACCCCAGCATAATTATAGAAAAGAAAAAAATGAAAATAAACCGGGCCATTGGCCTAATGAGTAGAGTGCTTACCAATGGTCCGGGAGACTGGGGTTCAATCCCAGGTCGATTAAGGTTGCCAATTACTACTTTATTCATTAGCTCTTAAATATGTAGTACTCAATATTTAAATAATGAAATAAAATACCTTTTGAATTTATCCAATATATCTTTCTGGGCTTCCTGCTTAATCTCAAATATATGTATTATTTATAACAAATAAATGGAACTTGAGATAGTAGCATTTATTTGGCTTAAATGTACGTTGGCATATTGGTTAGCGTGTTCGCCAATGGCCCGGGTGACATTGGTTTCAGTCCCAGGTCGAGTCATACCAAAGACTCAAAAAATGGTACTTGATGCCTCCTTGCCTAACCCTCAGCATTATAAGGTAAGGATCAAGGGTAAAGTGGAGCAATCCATGCAAAGGAGTAGCGCCCTCCCCTACACCTTGGTGTAGTAGCTATTGAAAAGGGAGCTCTCTGATCACCCTCGACTTTGGTTGCCAACTTTACTTTACTATTAAATGTACATACATTTGGGCTCAATAAATTCCTTCACTATACCATTTTTTATCATATTTACCAACCCCTCCGCTTGGGCAGGATATGACACAAGGTCAATTTTTAAGCGGAGTTTAACAGGTTTGAATTCAGAGTTTTAGGGAGAGTGACTGGATTCATACCTTTCCCAAGGGTATTAGTGTTATGTGAAATGCAATCAGTCTCATCCAGGATTTGAACTCGTGTCAGTGTGTCCATTTCCTACGACGATAACCATTACACCACGGGCTCCTCCTTTTTTATCCAACCCCTCCGCTCGGGCAGGATATGACACAAGGTCAATTTTTAAGCGGAGTTTAACAGGTTTGAATTCAGAGTTTTCCTTCTCCTAGACCAGTTGCCTCACCAAAGCTGAAGAATCTAGTCTGCCCTACTATTTACCCATAGCTGGAGGGAGAATAATTAGATTCATACCTTTTCCAAGGGTATTAGTGCTATGTGAAATGCAGTCAGTCTCGTCCAGGATTTGAACTCGTGTCGCCGTGTCCATTTCCTACAACGATAACCATTACACCACGGGCACCTCGTATACCATTTTTTTATACACCAGAAGAAAGGCATATGAAATACATTCTATCAAATGGCAAAACCAGAAAACGAATAAAAAATATTCTAGCAAAGTTAGATATCTAATTTAACCAATATATTCAACTACAATTTATAAATTGAAAGAAGCAGACTTAAATTAGACTGTTACAATCTCATCTAAAATAATTGGGAATATAATTAATAAACCAGGCAATAAAACTTTATCAAAAGCATTGTAAAATTTGTGAAAATGTATCTTTAGATGGTTTTGCTTATTTGTTTAACAGCATATCAACTCCTTATTGGTTATTGTTAGGTATCAGACCTAACGAAAAAAATATCAAAGTTATTCCCCTTGAGGAGTAGAAAAGAATTGCCTCCTGTGGACAGTGCATTGTGGGATTGTTGGGACAGTAAAGAGAGATTTGAAAATTGGCCATGTCATATGGACATACATTTGACGGGTGCACACAAAGTTAAAAGCTTCTTTTTCTGGTGAATAGACTCATGTCTCTGCCTATGACTAAATAAACCTAATTGTTTCATTGTACGCTACAAGTCTGTCTCTTTTCAGTTTGGTTTATATATTTTCTTTGTTTGTAAAAACATAACAGTTATTTAATACTAAAATTTGTTTGCACACAGTTATTATATCCAGCCCAGTCAACTAGGGCTGTAGAATGCACTAACTGTATCTCTGCAGAGGAGTAAGACCCTCCATAACAAGTGTTCTGGATATGATACTTAACAATCTGATGGTGAGGCTCCAGCTCTGGAGCTCTCAGGAATGTGCAGTATCTGTTCATTGCCATTGTTTCCAGGTCCACTCTGACTTGGAGTAGTAGCACCGATAGGGTCCTAACTATGAGTTAAATAGAACTGTTTGAACATTTAAACTGTGTGCAAACAAATGACTTATGCTCAATTGAATTGTTAAAAATAGAACTGTTTAATCATTCAACTGTGTGTAAACAAATGACTGATGTCTAATTGAATTGTTAGTGATACATAGCAATACTTGAATCCATTTTACTGTATGCAGACAAATGAGTAATATTGAATCAAATTATTAATGTTAAATAACAATACTTAAAACTCTTTAACTGTGTGTCTAAATTGAATTATTGGTATTACTTGGCAATACTTGGAACTTTATGATAGTGTGCAAATGAATAGTGTTGACTAGAATAATTAATGTTAAATAGCAAATCTTGTAACCACTTCATTGTCTACAAACAAATGAGGAGGTGTCCTCGTGGTGTAATGGTTAAAGCGCTGAACTGCAGAATCATAGTAAGTGAGTTTGAACTTCAGTCATGATATTATGTTCACTTTTGGACAAATACCCTTTGGAAAGGTATGAACTCCCTTATCCTCCCAGCTATGGGTTAAATAATACCAACACTGTCTTTATACAAGGGTGACTTTGGCATTAAATAACCTATGAAGGTTGATATGCCATTAAAACAAAGAAACCAAAACCAAACAAATGATTAATATTGAATAGATTTTTAAGTGTTTGATAGCAACAATTGAAACCTTTTAACTGACTAGAAACAATAGAAAATACTTGCATGCAAACAAATTAGTTCTAACTCATTTAAAAATAAAATTGCCTACAAACTATTCATTCACAAATGATATATGTATAACCATTTAACTGTGTGTAATATAATTGCGGAGGGATTTTTTTTTATATTATCATTTTTCGTTTTATATACCTTGCTTTTTGGCTTAGTGCATGGGTTAGTTAGGTGCACACATTGAGTGCAGGTGTTCACGCGCATGCAGGGCAGATGTGACAATCAGAGATGTCACAATAAAAAACCCCAGATAGGAAATGAGACTAGGGACGTGAATGATGTTATGCCCGGAAGTGATGAGCTGAGAATTTTGGGATTTGAAAAAAAATAGTAAGTTAAGATTTGGGCTTGGATGAAGCAAGTCGATTTTCGGAGCTCGCCGAGGGCAGACCAGTAGTTTGCGGCGGGGGTGCCACACGTGGTGGGGGTCAGATGGAAAAGTCAGCCTTGAAAGAAATTGTGTCTCTCTCTCCTTATGTCGAAAAACCTTAAACTCAAAAAGGTAATAAAAAGTTTCGTACCTGAACCAATTTCGAGTGTTTTTGGATTCCTATACGATTATGAACGTTATATGCATGTGAATATCTTGGTCGTATATTTTTGGGCATGGATATGCTACACGTGGTGTAATGGTTATTGTCGTAGGAAATGGACACGCCAATACAAGTTCAAATCCTAGCCAATACTGATTGCATTTCACATAGCGCTAATACCCTTGGTAAAGGTATGAATCCAATTTTTCTCCCTTCAGCTATGGGTGAATAGTAGGGCAGAGTGGTCCTTTAGCCTTGGTGAGGCAACTAGTCTAGGAGAAGGAACACTCCAAATTCAAACCTGTTAAACTCCGCTTAAAAATTGACCTTGTGTCATATCCTGCCCAAGCGGAGGGGTTGGTAAATATGACATATAACCATTTAACTGTGTGCAAACAAATGACTGATGTTAAATTAAATTGTTAATGTTATATAGCAATACTTGAAACCATTTGACTATGTGCAAAAAAAATGAACTCAAGCTCATCTAAAAATGTTAATGTATACACAAATCATGTATTTAATATATATATATGTATAAAGAGGATTTGGCATTAAATGACCTACAAGGGTTGATATGCCATAAAACTCTACTAAACAGTTATATTCAGTATTCCTATCTAATACAAATAATTTGCATAAAATTACATTCTTTAAATTATTCTATTTAATAATTATTTGTTTGTATACAGTTATATAGTTTCAAGTATTATGATCTTATAATTTCCAAAGGGATCTATTTGACTCATAGATAGGACACTTACATTGTGTGTTAGTGGATCTGGGAGTAATGACTACAAAAGGGGGATTCCTCTGAATTGTAGCCTTACCACTAAATGCAGTGTAGTGTCATACCCAGGACATCTTTTTTTTTCTTTTTTTTTTGGTAGGAGCATGGATCTTACCCTTCTGCAGAAAATACAGTCAACATATTCTAAGCTCTTTTGACAGAATGATTGATTTTAAAGAAACAATTATATGAACACAGAGGAGTGTTACTGACTGGGGATTATTTGTATGCACTTGCGATGCATCTGGTTTAGACAGAACACATTTTTAATTTAAAAAGGGGTTTGATTATAAATACATATTGAAAATAAACAACAATAACTGTTTGAATATGATTATTTCATAGTTTCAAACAATCAAACAATGGTTAGGATTTTTTAATGTATAACCTTTTCTAGCAAAATTGATGCTAAAATGAAACAAGATTTCACTAAATGTAAGTTAGAATCATGTAAACTTAATAACTTCAACATTCATTAATAATAATGCATTATTGAGCTATATATTTTATTAACAATATATATTTTGAAGATTGTACCTTTTCTAGCAAAATTAATATCATAATATTGTTTTCATTAAAATCCTCTATAAAGACCTGATGGTTAGAGTCTTCGTCAATGGCACAGGAGACCAGGATTCAATCCCAGGTTGAGTCATACCAAAATCTTAAAAAATGCTTCTTGAATACCTCCTTAACACTCAGCATTAGAAGGTGCGGATCAAGAGTAACGTGTTGCAATCCAGGGAAAGGAGTAGCACCCTCCCATACACCTCAGTTTAGAAGCTAATGAAAAGGGAGCTTTCAGGTCTCCCTTGACTATGGTCGTCAACTTTACTTTCATTTAGTTACACACTTTATTATTAAGAATATGATTTTTTAACATATTACTTTTTCTAGCAGAAATTACTTGTTCAATTGCATTATAATATACTGTTAGTTATATTATAAACAATATATTCTTTCGCACTCAATATTGGTATCTTCAAATATCCATACAACCAAAACAAAAAAAATGTTTTGTTAAATAGTTTGGTTCGGTTTCTTTGTTTCATGGCATATCAACTCTTTTTAGGTTATTTAATGCCAAAGCCATTCTCCTAGAAGAACAGTAGTGGTACTATTTTACCCATAGCTGGAAGGATAAGGGGGTTCATACCTTTCCCAAGGGTATTTGCCCGAAAGTGAACATAATAGCGCGACTGGAGTACGAACTCGCGTACTACGATTCCGCAGTCCATCGCTTTAACCCTTACACCACGAGGAGGACACCCCCCTTACACCACGAGGAGGACCCCCCCTTAAATAATTTGGACAATTTGCAAACTATTACTCTACAATAAGGTATCCCGCATTTACTATTGTAAATTGTGTAAAAGTAACTCTTTATTTTTGTACCTTTGGCAAAGCTTAGAATAGACCCCTGTAGAAAGGTAAGATGCTTCCTCCCAATTGAAATGATGACTCTAATATAATAATAATAATAATATGACTCTAAACTGCACTGATGGTGAGGCTCCAGTTCTAGAGATCTGAGGAGTGTGGAGTACCCCTTCATTGTCATTTTCCCAGGTCCACTCTAACTTGGGGTAGTATCACCTATTAGGGTCCTATCTAGGGATCAAATAATATCTGTTTAAAATTATTCATATTCAATAAGAATGCAATTCCCTATCCTCTAGACTTAAAATAACACTCAATATTTCAAAAGTTATCAACCTTGAAACTTTAATTGATTTGGTATATCTAAGACAAATAATATATATACTAATACACACGGTATTTTTTTTTTTTATAATAATGTATATTTTACTATTTTGAATGAGGGAAAATGAAGATTTTGCTTAGATATAGTGATGCAAAAAATAAAATTAGATCTGATTCTTTCATCTGGGACTTGTGGATAGACTATCATATGACAGTAAATCACAGTTGGATTCTAAGACTTGATATTTGGTTTTCTTTCTGCCAATGATACTAACAGCAATGTTGCAGAAACAAGAACATGTCGTAAGTTGGAGCTGAATTTCAGCTGAAAATGATTCATGAAATATTTACAGCTAATAAAAACCTACTTGAGGCTTACAGACATGAAGGTGAAAGTGACTTTTCCTCTATGGAGAATGTTTCCCAGCAATTCCCTTTCAAAATAAAAAATATACACCCTTTTCACTCATGTTTGACTGCTAAAGCAGGAAGGGTTTTGACCTTCTGTCAGAATGAACGTTCTATGACTAAGTTGATATTCAGGCATCTGTATCCTTGTTAAAGCAGCCATCTTGCCTTGAGCCAAGCCCTTTTAGCTCTTAAATACTATGGTTGTCACATGGTTGCCCTTCCTTTTCTAAGAGTATTAAACTATTTATGCTATTTTTTAAAAGTTAGTTGTGTGGCATGTGACTTGCAGAAAAGTGGCTTTTGAGTCATTCTTAACAAAGATACTTTAAATAATACTAGGGTGAGTCAAAAGTTTTGCAATATTTTGGTATGTGCTAGTTTGCGACATATCAAGTGACTGAAGCAGTTCAAGCCATAGAGGGTACCTGCTGCGATTATTTGTATTGTGGTAGGTGGTGCACTGACACCATGTGCATCACTTCACTAAATGTGTAATTTAAAAGCTGCACAAATGACATGCAACATAGTCTAATTTGGAAACTTATGCTTTACAAGTTCAGACTGGGCTATCATAGTGCAAAATTAAACCATTGTTGTGTTGCCCATTCGGCTGGGGAGGGGGGATCTGTAAAATACACCAACTGTACCTCTGCAGAAGGATAAGACCCCTCCAATAAGTGTCCTGTGGCCCTGTAGAATACACTGACTGCATCTCTACAGAGAAGTAAAACCCTCTCCTTCCAACGAGTGTCCTTGATATGACTCTAAATAATCTGATGGCGAGGTTCCAGTGATGCTAGAGTTTTAGAGAATGCGGAGCACCCCTTTATTGCCATCACTCCCAGGTTCACTCTGGCCTGGAGTGGTAGCACCTGATAGGGCCCTATCTATGGGTTAAATAGAACTAAACTGCATACTTATGCTAAACTGGATTGTTTGAAATAGAACTGTTTTTGACATTGAAACTGTACATATGATAAACTGAATTGTTTGAATTAGAACTGTTTGACTAAACTAAATAGCTTGAAATAGAAATGTTTTTGATTAACTGTACTCATGCTAAACAGAATTTTTTGAAATAGAACTGATTATTTGTATAAAAATGGATTTGGCATTAAATAAGCCACAAAGGTTGAATTGCCATAAAACCAAAACAACCAACCAAACCAATTGTTGTGCAAAATGTGAAGGCGCAGTTGACCACAGTCCAGTAACCAAATGGCTCAAGAAATTTTGCTTGGGTTGCAAGAACCTTGACAATCAAACAAGGTCAGGTAGACCTAAAACTGGCCATGATCCAAACCATAGAAGTAAATATGGCAAGTAGCACTCGGAGAGTATCAGGTGAGTTTGGCATCTCACTGTCCATTGTGATTTGTCACCTTCACAACCTTGGCAAAATCATCCAGAGCTGCTGAATTGTGCCTCTGGTTACCAAAATACTGCAAGACTTTTGACTCACCCTAGTATTACTGTTGGATAGGAATTATTGGGAACTGGCTGTTTACTATCTTATTATGAATTAGCTGTGTGCTATTTGGTTTACAAACAAGCTGTGTCAAGCAGGAACACAATATTGGTAGCCCAGTTGGTTGGGGTTGTAGAATGCACTGGCTGCATCTCTGCTGAGGAGTAACCCTCCCTCCAATAAACGAGTGTCCTGGATATGAAATTAAACAATCTGATGGTGAGGCTCCAGTATTGCTGGAGCTTTGGGAAATATGGAGTACCCTTTTATTACCATTGCTCCCAGGTCTACTTTGATCCAGAGTGATAGCACCTGATAGGATCCCATCTATAGGTCAAATAGAACCGTTTGACATTTAAACTGAGTGCAAACAAATGACTTATGCTAAATTGAATTGTAATAAATAGAACTGATCATTTAACTGTGTATAAACAAATGACTGATGTTTAATTGAATTGTTAGTGATACATAACAATACTTGGAACTATTCAACTTTGTTGAGTTAGGTTTACAAATCGTATATCTAATATATATGAATAAACTGGATTTGGCATTAAATAACTTACAGTGGTTGATCTGCAATAAAACCAAACCAAACCAAACCAAACAATATTGATGTTTATGGTCTCCTCGTGGCTGTATCTTGGATTTTAGATGTAAACAATGTTATAGTAATGACAGCATAGGAGTGACTCCACACTAACCCAAACTTCAGAACTGGAGTCTCACCAGTGGATGCATTTTAGTGTCAAACCCAGGACACTTCTTGTTGCAGGTGGTGGTTTTACTATTCTTGAGAAGTGCTGTGAGTGTATTCTAAACTTCCACTGACAGGGAAAGTTATTGAGAAGTTAATCTATTATAAACATGTTTTTAAATACACACTTTTCCCTTTTTTTGGTATCATCTTTTCTTTTTGGTTTACTTGTCAATAAAAATTGTTGAGTTACAAGAATTTTCTTGGAATTCATTCCTGAGTGGAGCCAAATATTCTTGATCCCATTCATTCTTGATAAATAGACCCTACAACACAGATAATATTGATGTTTTGTGGTTTATCAATACCACTACAAAGCAAGTACTTTATGAAGCAAAGGTTTTGCAATATTTGGTAGGAGGGTGGATCTTACCCCTCTACAGAGAATACAGTCAGCATATTCTAAACTCTCCTGACAGAGTGATTGATCTTTAAAGAAACAATTATATGAACACAGAAGAGTGTTACTGACTGGGGATTATTTATGTGCACTTGTGATGCATCTGGTTTAGACAGAATACATTTTTCATTTTATCATATTTACCAACCCCTCCGCTCGAGCAGGATGTGACACAAGGTCAATTTTTAAGCAAAGTTTAACAGGTTTGAATTCAGAGTTTTCCTTCTCCTAGACTAGTTGCCTCACCAAAGCTGAAGAGCTTAGTCTGCCCTACTATTTACCCATAGCTGGAGGGAGAATAATTGGATTCATACCTTTCCCAAGGGTATTAGTGCTATGTGAAATGCAATTAGTCTCGTCCAGGATTTGAACTCGTGTTGCCTTGTCCATTTCCTAGGACGATAACCATTACACCATAGGCACCTCCTAATACATTTTTCATTTTATAAGGGGTTTGATTGATTCAGGTTGCAAGACCCTCATTGATCTAGCAAAGTCAGATAGGCCTAAAACTGTGGATTCTGAGGCTGTGATCCAAACCATAGAGACAAATCTGGTGAGTAGCACTCGGAGAGTATCAGGCGAGCTTGACATCTCACTGTTCATTGTGTTTTTTTTTATCTTCACAATCTTGGCAAAAGCATCCAGAGTTGCTGAATTGTTCCTCATGTTACTAAAATATTGCAAAACTTTTGACTCACTTTAGTATATTCATGTGATTTCCCTGAGTTTGAGATATAGAGTCAGTAGTAAAGTTTTGCTTCTTTTGGTATATTTTCTTGTATTACCTATCCAAGCTGTTGTCAAATAAAGATTTATCTTATTTTTTTCTCAATAGTTCTGTTTATACTGGTGACATCTGTTTTTATTGCGGTTTTGTAATTGTGTCAATTGACAAAATAATCTGTTTTTGTTGTTGATATTCATCTCATTTGCTGTTTTAATGAATAAAGTTTAAATTGTAATGTAAAAAAAAAACTGTTATAGTACTTCTTAACCAAGGTATCATTTTTTAATTGATACTAATCCTGGCTTTTGTTGAAATGATGACTTGAATGAAGAAGTACTCTGTGTTTCCCAAAGCCCTGGGGCTGGAGCCTCATCATCAGATTGTTTAGTGTCATATCAGGACACTCATTAGGGGAGGTCTTACCCTTCTGCAGAAATGCAGTCGTCTTATTCTACAGCCCAAACTGACTGGGTTGTAGAATAATAGAATTAAAAGGCAAAATTCAGATTATTTTTTTAATAATTACTAGATTTCCTTGCTTGCCTAGTCTGTTTTAAATATGTAATATTCTGAAAGTGTTTAATATTTGACTTTTTTTTTCAACAGCTGAGATTGATTTTTCTATATAAGTTTAACAAACTCTGTTGCTCAATGAAAAGTCATAACTTAAAAACCTGGATATTCTGTTGGTGAGGCTTTGAATATGTTGTCTGTTGAATATGTTGTCTCCCCCTACCAAAGTGGTATCCTGACAACAACTTGCATCTGGTGTTGAAGCCCCAGTTCTGGAGCTCTGGAGAGTATAGAGTCAACTTTTCATTGCCATTATTCCCAGGTCCACTCTGACCCAGAGTGATAGTACCTGTTAGAGTCTCATCCCAGGCTCAAATAGATGTATTTGACACATTAGGTTTGGTTGGGTTTTATGGCATATCATCTATTGTTGGTTATTTAATGCCAAATCCTGTTTTTACATATATATTAGATATATGATTTGTCAACACATTTTGTAGACACACATAGTTTAATGATCAAACAGTTCTATTTCAAATAATTCAGTATAGTCAACAAAGTTAAATGGTTCAAAGTATTGCTATGTATCATTAACAATTTAAATTAAACATCAGTCATTTGCTTGCACACAGTTAAATGATCAAACTGTGCTATTTCAAACAAGTCAGTTTAGCATAAATCATTTGTTTGCACTCAGTTTAAATGTTAAACAGTTCTATTTGACTCATAGTACCCTATCAGGTGCTACCATTCTGGGCCAGAGTGGACTTGGGAGTGATAGCATTGAAGGAGTACTCTGCATAACCCAAGGCTCCAGCATTACTAGAGCCTCGCCATCAGATGGTTTAATGTCATATCGAAAACACTTGTTGAGAGAATTTTACCCCTCTGCAGAGATGCAGTTGGTATATTCTACAGAATACAGGCTGGGATGAATTATTAGTATTAGATAGGAATACATGAAACACAAATGTGTGCAAACAAATCATTACTATTATCAAATAGAAATATTAATGTTAGTAAACCAGTTCATATACCTTGGTAGCAATATCTCATCTACTGAAAGCAATGTCAATATACACATAGGTCAAGCACGGACTGCTATTCACAAGTTATCAACCATATGTAAATCTTGTTGATAAAATAAAATGGGGAAACTTTTTCAAGCTGTAGCCATGTCAGTACTACTGTATGGCTGAACCACTTGACCTTTAATAAAATGCTTACAGAAAAAGGTAGATAGGAACTACACAAGGATACTATTTTGAACAAATCTTGGAAGTAATATCTTGCAAGACATGTTGGGCACTGCTGGAGGGATGTATACATATGCAAACACCAATGTTGGCTGATCAGAAAAAAACTTATATTCATCAGCTCTGTGCAGACACTAGATGCCATCTAGAGGAATTGCCGATAGCAATGGCTGATAGGGACAGATGACAAGAAAGAGTCAAAGGATGATGATGATGATTAAGAATGCTTGAAACTATCTAATTTTATTCAAATTATTTGTGATAAAAACAGTTAATTGCAAAGCCCAATCAGCTGGGATGTAGAATACACTAACTACATCTTTGTAGAGGGATAAGATTCCCCCAAACAAGTATCCTGATATGACATTAAACAATCTTATGGTAAGCTTTGGAGAATGTGAAATACCCCTTAATTGCTATAGCTCCCAGGTCCACACTGACCTGAAGTGGTAGGACCAGACAGGGTCCTATCTATGGGTCAAATAGAACAAACTACGTGCAAACAAATGATTTAGGTTAAATTGTGACTGCTATATAGCAATTCTTGGAATCATTTCACTGTATGCAAGAAGACCTCAGGCTCATTTAAGAATATTATCTATAAAATGTGCTTATAAATCATTTATATTCAATATATATGTATAAACAGGATTTGGCATTAGATAACCTACAATGGTTGATATGCCATAAAACCCAACCAAATTAAATTATATATATCTAATAGATATGTATAAACAGGATTTGGCTTGAAATAACCTATAATAGTTGATATTCCATAAAACCTAACCTAACCAAATCATATATATTTATTATACATGTATAAAGAGTTTAGCATTAAATAACCTACAATGCTCGATATTCCATATAAACCCAACCAAACCAAATCATATGTATTTCATATATATGTATAAAAAGGATTTGGCATTAAATAACCTACAATAGTTGATATGCGATAAAACCAACCAACCAACCAACCAACCAACCAAACAACCAACCAGTTAATTGAAGCTACAATTATTTATGCAGGATTATATTACTTAAACCATATAACTGTGTGCAAACAAATGCAAACAAACCTAGATATGTAAGGTGTATTCAGAAAGTATCCAGATGGAAGCTGTATTTACCATGACTGAAATTAGCAATGAATGAAACTTATTTCAGTGAATTTTCCATTGGTCACAGCACCTTTGAGACTGCTCTTTTGATATGGTCTGAAGTTGCACCATCATATTTCTTTTGATGTCATCAAATCTTTTAATGGCCTCAAATCTTACCCTTCAGATGAATTTTCAGTTTCAAGAAAAAGAAAAGATTGCACCATGCTCACTTAGTTAATGTGCTAAGCTGTCTCAGTTTACACACTCACGAGCATATATTGGTTGCTTCATGTTTAGTATGCTCGGCTTGCTGACCATTTTTAGTGAGTTTGAATCTTACCAGTGCTCCATATTTCTGGCCTTGTGCTAAAACTAAGCTAAGCGAGTAACTATGGTGTATACTCAAGTAATGAGTGACTTTGCCTAATTAATGAGCCCTGATTTTTAAGCACAAATTTAAATGTTGTGTGTAAATAGACGGCCGCTAATTTGAGGCAACGCTAACCAACAAATATGTTTCTCTAACATCAAATGACTTAAAGATAACACATTCAAATACTTATTAATACTTTCAAAACTACTGTAATGCAATCAAAATCCATGCAATACTGTAAATAAACAATATAATTTAGACCTTGAGGTTACTATTGCACAATTCCATGTTTTGACAAAACCTGTTGATTAAAAAGTATCAAGACCTTATTGAGGGTTGGCGCTGACTTATCTAGACTGTGGTCTAGATTTGAAGACATCATCACCTAAATTGATAATTTGCTCATCAGTGCACACATCTTAATCTAACTTTAAAATTTTCAAAATTTATAACTTAAGTCTTGATACTTTTTGATCATACCTCAAATTCATTTGAGAGTCTCTAAATCTTTTCTTTTGTTGCAAATCTAGGATAATTTTTGTTTAGAGGAAAAAATTTAGAATTGACTTTAGTTTTTTGTTATTTTTCCTTTAATTTTTGTTTAAATCCCTGAAAGTTTTTAAGTTGAAATCCTACAGGAATTGATTGAAATTTCTTAAAATCTGAAGCAAAGCAATTTTTTTTTTAGTTGGTTGGTTGGGTTTTATGACATAACCCTTGTAGGTTATTTAATACCAAATTGTGTTTATAAATGTTACCTATAAACTATTCATTTATAAATCATATATATCTAAACATATTAAATATATATGATTTGTAAATAAATACTTTATAGGTAACATTTTAAATAAGCCAGAGATCATTTGTTTGCACACAGTTAAATGGTTTTAAGTATTATTATTCATCACAAACAATTCAATTTAAAATCAGTCATTTGTTTGCACAGAGTTAAATAGTTAAACAGTTCTATTTGACCTATTGATAGGAACCTAACAGGTACTAGCATTCTGGGTCAGAGTAGACCTGGAAGTAATGGCAATGAAGGGGTACTCTACATTCCCCAAAGCTCCAATACTGAAGCCTCACCATCAGATGGTTTAGTTTCATATCCAGAATACTTGCCTCTGCAGAGATGCATTCGACATATTTTAGTGCACCTGCCAACTGGGCTAATCTTGTTTTTTTTTTTCAATTTAAAGGTACTATATATATATATATATATATATATAAGTTGACACTCTCTCTCTCTCTCTCTCTATATATATATATATATATATTATTATTGCTCTGTAATGTCAGTTACATTGAGCTCTTTACCAGGAAAATTTAAATATTCATGGTTGAATGTTTTTTTTTTGTCTCAATGGAATTACTCCCAACTCCGGTTTAACTGGACTGAATAATGCTTATATATATATATATATATATATATATATATAATACAATGATCATTGTCATAAAGAAATGGTCTTGATCAGCCAAGTTCAAATCCTGAATGGATCATTTGTGTTTCACTTCAACTGATACCTTTGGGAAAAGTATTAATCCATCTCTTCCTTGTTCCAGTTATGAGAAAAATAATCTGATGTCTCTAGGACAACACATCTAGAAGAAAGAAAAACTGAATTCAAAACTTCAGGTTTATTGTTCAGAGAGCCTATAACTCTGGTGCTTTACTTTCCTGTTATCGGCTCATTGTACAAAAATCTTCTTTGATAGAAACGAATCACCTATGTAAGCAGTCGGGTGGTTGACATGTAATTGAACTGGTAGGCACTCATTTGACCTCTTCAATGTGAGAGGTATAACCATTACTTATATATATATATATATATATATATGCTACTCTGCGACAAGAGAGAAGCATGTAAATAGTCATCTGACGAGACAGAGAGTATAGTAATATTTTCTGCCGAAATAAATTTATTATGACAACTTAACCGAGTTTGAGTCTCCATCAAATTGTACTATATATATATATATATATATATATATCATAAAACAGTCAGTTTGAAACACTTGGATATCAATAAATTATTCTTACTTAACAAATGAATATGCTACATTACTCATTAATTTTTTGTTGCTTCTTTTGTGGCTTACAAACTCTTTAAAAAAAAAAAAAAAAACTTTTTTTTTATCATGACCTAAGGTTGAAACCTGTTGAGAATAATCAAAAATTAAAAAGTAAGCAAAAGAAATATTCCTATTTATCTTATCACTTTAATCCATCTCTCTCTCTCTCTCTCTCTCTCTCTCTCTTAATAAGTTAGGATAGTGTAGACAGATTCACTGGTGCTTGGTGACTGATAGTTTCTCACCTATATGATCATTGCTCTGATGATCTTAAATGTATATATTCTATTACCAATATTCAGTACTTTTTACTTATACATATAAACTATTTTATTAATACTTATCATATATATATATATATATATATGTGTAATAAGTATTTATTAAATAGTATATTATATATATATATACATATATCATCATCTCTGAGGGGGTCGTTCTGGTGAGGGGAGTATGATGTTGCAAGACCTGAAACTCCCCAATGACCCAGAAGATTAAACATCACTAACAACACCTACTGGTGCCGGTTTAAGCACGTATATTCAAGGCTTATATATATATATATATATATATATATATATGTGTGTGTGTAATAAGTATCTATAAAATAGTTTATTATATATATATATATATATATGATGGTTGTCAAAAAAGTTCTAAGCTTTACAGAGAAAGAAGAGCATAGCTGAGCATTTGTTGTGGCAACACATTACCACTTCTTATAAAACTAGACAAATCTGAATTAATTTTTCTAGTTTTGATGAAAAGTGGTAGTGTGTTGCCACAGCAAAAATGTTTACTTTACTCTTTAGCTTTACTCTTCTTTTATGGTGAAGCTTAGAAATTTTTGAACAATCCTTGTGTATATATATATATATATATATATATAAATATTTATATATCAGTTATGTCATCCGGTCTTACAATATAGTTCTCTGGTTCTGATAGTATGACCTATTTTTCAAAAGTTGAATATATCACTGACTTTTTCCCAGTTAATAACTCAATAGACTACACTACTTAATCTCTCTCCCTCATTTCATTATTACCTTCAGTATTTCTGTTTTCTCGCTTTCCTGTGTCACTTGGTGTTCTTTCTCTCTTTTTCAAATATAAAGTTAGAAATTACCATGACCAGAAAATCCGGCACACACCTACACGCGACATACGGAGCACTGAACAGCTGTTTCGACCTTATTAGTTCTCATCAGCAGTGCACACTGTGATCTCCACCACTGGAGATCGAACCAACAACCACAGTATGCAGAAGCCGAAACTCTACCACCGGGCCAATGGTTCATGCCATGTATAAGCGATACCGAATAAACAAGTCATGGTAAATTGTGCAACCACTTGACCTAATGTGTCTTTTTTATAGGTACGTATTCCCTACAGCGGACACGGTCACCTCCGGGGCTATGTCTTCCCAAGTCGGAGTTACGAGTCCTCATAACATAAGCCTCATGGGCAGGAAATATAATTATAATTATGAATGGAGGAATTGATATATTGAGTTAGAAATTACCATGACCAGAAAATCCGGCACACACCTACATGCAACATACGGAGCACTGAACAGCTGTTTTGACCTTATTAGGTCTCATCAGCAGTGCACACTGTGATCTCCAACACTGGAGATCGAACCAACAACCACAGTATGCATCCGGTCTTACAATATAGTTCTCTGGTTCTGATAGTATGACCTATTTTCAAAAAGTTGAATATACCACTGACTTTTTTCCAGTTAATAACTCAATAGACTACACTACTTAATCTCTCTCTCCCTCATTTCATTATTACCTTCAATATTTCTGTTTTCTCCCTTTCCTGTGTCACTTGGTGATCTTTCTCTCTTTTTCAATTCCTCTGGACTTCCAACTTATTTTCTCGTCACTTTCTTCTTCTCATGCTTTTTTTCTTTGGTTTCTTCTACTTACTAAAGTGATTGGACTGAACTTAAGTGATCTTTGCCCTTGTATTGTCAACTTACCAAGACAACTGATGTCACCATCTCGAAACCCATAGACAAAACAAAAGTGTTGATCAGCATGTAAATAATTCTATGATACTAAAAACTCAGTTTTGAAAAAAAAAACCTTATATCTTTTAATATAAGATATTTTCTTAAGAAAATCAAAAGAACATTTACAGACACACTATTATCCCGTGGTGTAATTGTTATCGTCGTAGGAAATGAACACGGCGACACGAGTTTAAATCCTGGACGAGACTCATTGCATTTCACATAGCACTAATACCCTTGGGAAAGGTATGAATCCAATTATTCTCCCTCCAGCTATAGGTAAATAGTAGGGCAGACTAGGTTCTTCAGTCTTGGTTCGGCAGCTAGTCTAGGAGAAGGAAAACTCTGAATTCAAACCTGTTAAACTCCGCTTAAAAATTGACCTTGTGTCATATCCTGTCCGAGCGGAGGGGTTGGTAAATAGGAACATACACACTATTATCCTTGTGGTGTTATGGTTAAAGCGCTGGACTGTGGAATTGTAGTAAATTCAAACTCCAGTTATGCTATTATGTTTATTTTCAGACAAATACCCTTGAGAAAGGTATGAACCCCCTTATTCTCCCATCTGTGGGTTAAATAGAACCACTAATGTCCTTCTAAAAGGCTGTGTTTGGCATTAAATAATCCAAGAAGGTTGATACGCTATTAAAACAACCAAACCAAAAACAAACTATTAGTCCAGTTGGCTGGGGCTATGGACTATGCTGACTGCAGCTCTGCACAGGGGTAAGACTCCCCACCTCCAGTGAGTGTCCTGAGTATGTAACTAAACCATCTGATGCTGAGGCTCCGGTACTGGAACTTTGGAGAATGTGAAATAGCCCTTCACTGTCATTACTCCCAGGTTCACTTTGACCTGAAGTGGTAGTACCTGTTAGGGTTCCATCTATAGGTCAAATAGAGTTGTTTAATCATTTTCTATACTTGAAGCCATTTAACAGTGTGCAAACAAATGATTGATGTTAAACTAAATTATTAGTATTACACAGCAATACTTGGAACCATTTAACTGTGTGCTAATGAATGAATAATGTTGATTAGAATTACTAGTGTTAGATGGCAATACTTGAAACCATTTAACTGTGTGCAAACAAATGAGTTCTGGCTTATTTAAAAATTGTTTCCTACAAACTATTCATTTACAAATCATGTATTTAATATATGTTTAAAAAGGATTTGGCATTAAATAACTTACAAGATTGATATGCTATAAATCCAACCAACCAACCAACCAACCATACTGTAGGTTGAGTTATGTCTTGTGTTACTATATCAATGCAATTATTACTACTATTTATCCCTACTCTGTGGTATTTAAATCATCTTCCCGGTTGAAACTGACATGTTTAAATTACACTTTGTCCATTTTAACATTTTCTTCCTTTATAAATTATTTTAAGTCCACAGTTATTTCTTTTGTCACATGATATATTAACAGAAATCATGTTTAATGACTGAGATACATATATCAATATTACCCATGAATAAGTGACCATGTGCTCGAGTAAAATTTCTAAATACAGTATTCCACATAAATAAATACATCCAAACTGATGTGGACCCAAAGTCGGTACACAGAAGGAAAACACGGAACATGGTTTAGAGGTAAGAAAGATATATTAACGAAAGTTACAAAGGATAGTGACCAATATTGGTAGTTGTACTGCTAGTGCTCCCGTATTAGTATATTACTATGCTAGTAATATAGTGCTGGAAGAGTCCATGATGCGGGTAAGTTTTGGTCTCACAACACAAACAATTAAAGAAAAAAAGGTTAATTTTCTTCAAAATCTAACATACCAGGATTTTATCATTTTTAGTGGATCATTATACAATCAAAATAGATATAATTATGTATTACAGTGTCAACCGTAAATAAGTACACTCCCCGCCAACAATGATTTTTTTTTTTTATAAAAGTTAATTTTCTTCTAAACTGAAGACACCAGTATTTTATTTTTTTTAAGTAAGATTTAAAAGTAACATAAGTATTTGAGGGTTAGAATATAATTTTTTTTAGTGGTAGAGTGTTTGCCAATGGCCTGGGAGAACGGGGTTCAATCTCAGGTCAAGTCATATCAAAGACTCAAAAAGTGGTACTTGATACCTCCTTGCTTAATACTCAGAATTATAAGGTACGTTTTAAAGGTAAAGTGGAGCAATCTAGGGAAAGGAGTGGTACCCTCCCCTACACTTCTCTGTAGTAGCTATTGAAAAGGGAGCTTTTGGGTAGTCCTTGACTATGGTCGCCAACTTTACTTTTAGTTATTTGTTGAGTCTATTTGCGGCGGGTAAGGGTTTTAAGGCATAATATCCATCTATGTTCATGGGTTTCTTGAACTGATGTAATGTTTGGTAATTTTTTTCAATTAGTTGGCTGACCGTGGTCAAGTGCAATCAGGAGGCTCCTTTTCCAGAGCTACTACACTGGTGTAATGGAGGATGCTACTCCTTTCCCTGGATTGCTCCATGCCTTATAATGCTGAATGTTAAGCTAGTAGCCATCAAGTACCATTTTTTGAGTTTTTGGTATGACTCGACCTAGGATTGAACCCCAGTCTCCTGGAGCATTGGCAAACACTCTACCCCCTATGCTAATAAATCTTTTGTTAGTTCAGCAAGAGAAAAGTAATTCTCACACACACACACACACACACACACACACACACACACACACACACACACACACAGAACCAAACTTCATGAACCTATTCACAAATGCAAACATATACATACATGCACAAACTATCTAAAAACTATCTAAAATATATCTAAAACTATATATATATAAAATATATCTAAAACTATCTAAAAATATATCTATCTGTGAAGTCAAATATGTTTTCACACATATTCAACTCGGGGAGTAAAAGTGAAAAAGAAAAAAAAACAACCCTGAAAATATGTGTGTGTTAGGGTGTGTATACATGGATGCAAATGTATGCACACGCAGAGTACATTCTTTTAAATACATACAAAAAAAAGAAAAAAAATCTGCAGAAGCCAAAGGTTTTTACTCTAATGATTATATCCTAGTTGATACATAAAATTTTTGTAAATGTTATAAAAAGATTATATAAAAGAGATATTTCAATTTCTTTTAGGTTACATCCTGTTCTGCTGACCAGCATCTGAGACCTTTCTGATTAACAATACATTTTAAACAATTTTTTTATTTTCATCATCTACATTACTTTACATTACTTTAACAAAATATTCATAGACACAAATCCTGGAATTAAAAAGAATCACACTTCTATCAAAATAGTCTTCACCAAAACAGCTAGAAATAAAGACTACCCTAACTTTTGTTAGTCTCCTGAAGATGACCATAAAGTCTGAAACATGTAGAGTATAACTATATGAAATTAAAACCTCAAGTACTACATTCAAAGTCATTTGCTGACCTATTCATTTTTAAATATATACATATTAGTTTGAATAGACAAATCTTTTAAAAATGCTTTTTCATCAATCAAGAAGTACTCAAAACCAGCCAGCCTAAAAAGAATGAATGTTTATTGACCTATCTGTGGCATTTTCATTACTGCCAGTTATATGCATTCATTTAAAAAAATTACAATCTTCCGATGACACCCACACGTTATATGTATGCATAGTAAAATGATGAAAATAAAAAATTGTTTAACATGTATCAAAAAGTTCTCAGATGCTGGTCAGCAGAACAGGATGTAACCTAAAAGAAATTGAAATATCTCTTTTATATAATCTTTTTGATAATATTTGTAAATATTATATTTACAAATATTTTATGTATCAACTAGTATATAATTATTAGATAAAAACTAGTAGATAATTATCAATTCTTCTATAATGTTTGTTATTGTCTTCATCTGTTTTATTGATAAATTTTTACTTAATGCAGACACACTGAATAAAAACATGTGTCTGTGCATAAATTCTCAATTATTTACACTTTAAATATAAATGAATTCTAAATGATCAAGGATAAATAATATCTTTGTTTAGACAGGAATCACTCAATTTAAATTGCATGGATTCTCAATGTAGAAAAAAAAAGTTAGCCAATCCTCAATTTAGACAAGAACTACAGTTCCTATTTAATGGCCAATCTTTAGCTGTCATATACAGTTATTTTATCCTCCTACTTACTGATCCACAGTATATTTGCTTTCATGCACTGGTGAAAGATCTTTGACAAAGAAGTCTCCTCTTTCTTTCTTCAATAAAACCACTGTATCAGTCATAATAGAGGCCTCTTCTTCCTATCTTGAGTGTAAAATTTGTTTGACTCAAATAGTATAAATACCGGAAGTAATATAGTTCTTCAATGCTGCCATATGCACTCATATAGGCAGTGAGGATGTCTCCATTTAAATTACTCTGGTGACTCTAATCTGCCTGGTACCTTAATATTCAGGTTGAAGCCAGAAGTGTTTTGTGGTGACATTACTTATGACCAGCTCCTCCAAGGGCAGTTTGCCCAGTCGGCTGGGGCTGTAGAATACACTGACTGCACCTCTGCAGAGGGGTAAGACCCCCCCAATGAGTGTCCTGGATATGACACTAAACAGTCTGATGGTGAGGTTCCAGTAATGCTGGGGCCTTGGGGAATACGGAGTACCCCTTCATTGCTGTTGCTCCCAGGTCCACTCTGGCCCGGTGTGGTAGCACCTGATAAGGCCCTATCTATGGGTTAAATAGAACTAATGGTATACTTATGCTAAACTGAATTGTTCGATTAAACTGAATAGCTTGAGATATAAATGTTTTTGACAATTAAACTGTACTTACATTTAAACTGGGTGCTTATGCTAAACTGAATTATTTTAAATAGAACTGTTTTTTGACATTGAAAATGTACTTATACTAAACTGATTTGTCTAACATAGAACTGTTTTAACATTTAACTGTGTGTAAACAAAATCTGTACTCATACTAAACTGAATTAGCTGAATTAGAACTGCTTGACTAAACTGAATAGCTCGAAATAGAAATGTTTTTCACAATTAAGCTGTACTTACGTTTAAACTGCGTGCTTTTGCTAAACTGAATTATTTGAAATTGAACTGTTTTTAACATTGAAACTGTACTTACACTAAACTGAATTGTTATATATAACTGCTGGAATAAATTGAATAGTTTGAAATAGAAATGTTTTTGTCAAACTGTGTACTCATACTAAACTGAATTGTTTGAAATAGAACTGATTTTTTACATAAAAATGGATTTGGCATTAAGTAACCTACGAAGGTTGATATGCCATAAAACCAAACCACCCAAGGGCAGCAGAACATCTCAAGTAGCAAAACTTTGCCAGCAGAAGTACTGGCATGGGATGCCTGTAGATTTTAAGAGCTCTTCGGAGGTGTCTTTTCAAATTCCTGCCAATCTCCTGCTCCTTAAATCTGTAATGATATAGGACAGAGTCTTTGATTCTAATCCAGTTACCAATTCAGGAATCTCTGTTCCTTTGAAGTAGGGAGCATTCTTCCTGACTCTGTCCTTTTCATATTCTGCTGTTTTTTCTTTTTAATTGACCAGGAGACTGGTGTTGTTGACCCGGCTGGTGTCCTTTGTCCTGGTGGAATGGAACTGGGCAGGACCAAGGATTCCTTTGATACTTGAGAAGCCGGTAGCAATGGCCATTCAGATGTTGATGTGTAGGGTCCTGCTACCAGCTCTTCCAGCTTTTTGGGAGGGCTTCCAGGTTGTTTTTGAAGAGGTCCGTCTGTAATGTGTTGGTGTTTTCCTCCACAGTTGCTTGAGGCAACTAGGATGAGAAATGGTGGAATGCGGGAGTAGGTTGTTTCTGTTATTTGCTGGAGGTGAGGTAAAGATAAGATGTGGAGCAGAAATGTGGCTGGACTATGATAATTTTGTTTATGCAAAAGTAGAAAGAAAAAGGTCTGGTTGAGTGTCTCCAGGCAACTGCCAAATTGACTAAGAAAAAGGTGGGATTAATAGAGTAACATCTGTGAGCTATGATTAGCCAATGGCATGGTATATGCAAATTGATTACCAGAGCCACATAGTTAGATAAACTCTATTTCTCTAAACATCCAATCTGCAAAGGGGAGATAACTAAATTGATGAGATATTTGAAAATTATTAGGATTAGATAGAAATAATTGAAACCATATAACTAAGTGAATTATATCTATCAAGAATGGTTGCTTGAAGCTACAAATGATTATTATTATCATTAGTTACTTGAAACTATATAACTATACAAATTATTTGTATTAGATAAGAATACTTGAAACCATATAACTGTGTTAATTATTTGTTCTATGAATAGTTATTTGAAGTTATAATTGTTTACAAATGATTATTATTATCACTTATATAATTGCTTAAAATACTTGAAACCATAAAGTGTGTTTAGTGTAATAGTTATGGTTGTAGGAAATGGAATTGGCGTTCTGAGTTCAAATCCTGGACAAGACTGTTTTTATCTTTCACTTTGCACTAATGCTCTTGGTAAAAGGCATGAATCCATCTGTTCTTCTTCCATTTATGGGGGAATAGTAAGACATGTCTGATATTAGATAGTATGTGCTAGCAAATGATTATTATTATTAAATAGGACTAATTACTTGAAACCACATAATTGTGTATAAATTCATGATATGAATAGTTACTTGAAGCTATAATTATTTACAAATGGTACTCATTAATTGCTTGAAAAACAGACTGACTTTTGGATTAAATATCTCAACATCATGTTAACCCAACAAACCATTGTCCAATGTCATGAGAGATGCTGATGTCAAAGTACAGGGTTACTTGGTATGGAAAATGTAAGGTCTGGGATTTCCTACTTGACTATTATGGCTGCTTGGGAGACTATTCTGGATCATCCTGAAATAGGGTACTGGTGAAGATGATTCTGGATCATCCTAAAATAGGGTACTGGTGAAGATTATTCTGGATCATCCTGAAATAGGGTACTGGTGAAGCTATGATAGGCCCAGCAAGCCAGTAGTGGATTTTCTTATCACTCAAGACAATAAGAGAAATTTTCCTATCCATATAAGCATGATTATTATAATGGACTAGAGCTGTTTTTCAATTTGCCCTTGTGAGACCCCTTATTAAAGTGACCATGTGTTGTATACTTCAACTGACGAAATATAGTTAAATATACGATTTATTCAAGTCTCCATGAGGCCAAAATGTGACACAGTTAGTTTAGTGTTAGGTGCCCAGCTGAAAGCAAGACACCCAGGTGGGGAGAATTTGTAAAAAAATTGCTCATGTTCCTTCAGTGTTCTCTTTCAGGAGTACCTCAAGTACTGGGCAGTCAACCCAGCCCTTACTCCTTTTTAAGTGAGGAGACAAATGCTGCCTAAGGAGAAGGGCCCCTGAGATTTAGCCACTATTATAAGTGGTTTGAGTGCCAGGTTTGATAATTCAGTGGCTAGATCAGTGATTCCCAACCTTTCTTTAATTGTGACTCCCTTGTGATTTATTTACCTCTCTAAACACTGTGTAGCTTTTATTAGAAAAACATTTATTTTAAAATGCAGATAAATTTCTGTTACTTTTATGGCTTATCAGTATCCCATTTATTTCATGTAACATCCCTAAAACATGTGATATGGCATGGGGGTGATATAGCCCCATTTGAGAATATATGGTAGTTAGTTGATGTTTTATAGCATATTAACTCTTGTAGGTTATTTAATGCCAAATCCTGTTCATATATATATATTATTTGATTTGTAAGGGAATAGTATGTAGGTAACTTAAATGAGTTAGAGCTCATTTCTTTGCTCACAGTTAAATGGTTTCATGTATTATTATCTAATTCTGATAATTCTATTTAACATTAATAATCTAATTATTCTATTTAATATTAATCATTTGTCACCAATACCTGAAACCATCTGACTGTGTGCAATCTAACATCGATAATTTTATTTGATATTGATTATTTGTTTGTATACTGTAAAATCGTCTCCAGTATTGCTATTTAACATTTGTAATTCTATGTATCAAGTATTCCTATCTAATACAAATAATTTGCACACAGCTGTATGGTTTCAAATAACTAATAATAATAATCTTTAGTAAATGATTGAACAGTTCTATTTGACCCAAAGATGGGACTCTAACAGGTACTACCAATCCAGATCAAAGTGGACCTGAGAGTCATGTGAATGAAGGAGTACTCCACATTCCTCAAATTCCAGGACTGAAGCCTCACCATCAGGTGTAGTTTTGTGTCATAACCAGTCCACAAGGATATATGGAATAGACTATTAGACTGGACTTGTGTGAATTTTAACACTTATTGTCTTGAGATAAAATAAGAAATTCTTACAAGTGAGTGATAAAAAAAGCTGTCAATCAGTGTTGTATGAATTTGCAGAGAATATCCCTTTTACTACCTTCCTCAAATGATCAGGCTGGGGTTGGGGAACATCTAATGAAGTTCAAGGTCATATACAAATGTCAAAGGTCAAAGGCCGAAAAAAAAGTCTTTTTTTTTTTTTTAAATTGGTAATGTGCTGCTAAATTGCTACTGGCTTATGACTAACCCCTCGTCTTCTTTGCCAGTCTGATGGTTACTGTGTAGAGAAATATTTGTGAAATGGTAAGTATACCATTTATAAATAGGATGCAAATACTTAAGGTTGAAAGGTGTGCATAATTAGTCCGTGTGTATGTGTGTGTATGCAACTTATTGCATTTGTACTGAAGGAAGCTCAGGGGAATATTAGTAACCACTTGCCTGTGTTTTAAAGCCAAGGAACAAATTACCTGTCCAGAAAAAAAAAAATACTATCAAATGCTCGCCAGAAAATCATTTAAAAAGAAAAAAATGAAAATATCTAAAAATTTTCGGACTCCAATATATTACCCATATTTGGATTTTAGAACTGTATTTGGTCTATAAACTGTGAAAATTTCTTCTACACACAGTAGAAAATATATAAAAGATTTTCATTGACTGGTGTTGATGAAAAGTCAGGGACCATTTAGTGATTGTATTTATGTTGTAGACAGGACCCCCTGTTTAATTTGATTAAAAAAAAATTGACAAATCCCTGAGTATAGAAAAAGCAATCAAAAGTATTTTTGGGAAAAAATCTTTTCAAATTTTTACAAGGGAAACCCCTACACAGTCACTCATGTCATCTAAAATATTATTTAAGTTGTTTTTGAACATAGTTGAATCTGAGTTGTTGAATTCATCATTTAGCAAAACTTTAATAAGAGATTTTTGTGATGATGTAAGTTTTACATATAAGTTTCTGATCTCAGCATCAATTCCTTGATAAATCTAATGTCTGAAGGAAAGATGAATGCTAAAAACAAAAATTTGAATTAGAAATTGTTCCTAAATGAATCTTATAATTAAAATGAAGTGAACCAGTTTTAAGCTCCTGATAAAATCCCCCCAAAACAATAAACTGCTTCTATGTTTTTGGTGAATGGTTGAAAGGAAAAGTGATTTTGTATGATTAGCATTTGAAAATACTTTTAGCTCTGACATTGGATTCTGAATTCATTTATAAATAATATCAAATGAATATATTCTAATTTGAACAGGATGTTTAATCTTAATGTTTAGCTTCTATTCTTTTTTTGAACCCAAACTACAATATTCCACTCCTATTTTGACTTTTTTATATTGTATGAATGATAAATTATATTGTTTGCACTTGAAAAGACACCATTTCATTTTGATGTGGAATTTTTCTTAGTATATGTTAACAGTTTTGCTTCTGTTTTTTCTAATTTTTGTAGTTCTTAGTACTGTGTTTTCTAATTTTAGTAATTTTTAGTGGAGCATTTTCTAATTTTATCATCTCCTAGTACGTTGTTTTTAATTTTAGTAACTCTTACTACTACATTTTCTAATACTGGTAACTTCTAGTATTGTATTTTCTAATATTAGTGTCTCCTAGTAAAGCATTTTTTAATTTTTGTAGTTCTTATTACTGTCTTTTTAAATTTTAGTTGATCCTAGTGCTGTGTATCTTTAATTTTGTTATTTCCTAGTGTTATTTTTTAAAATTTTGTCATCTCCTAGCACTATGTTTTTTATTTTTGTTGTTCCTATTGCTGCATTTTTAATTTTGGTGACTTCAAGTACTGCGTTTTCCAATCTGCATTTTCTAATTTTGATAACTTTTAATGCTGTCTTATCTAATTTTGTTATCTCCTAGTGGTGTGTTTTTTCATTTTGTTATCTTCTAGTGGTGTGTTTTTTCATTTTGTTATCTTCTAGTGGTGTGTTTTTTCATTTTTTATCTCCTTGTGCTGTTTTTTCTTATTTGTTATCTCCTAGTGGTGTGTTTTTTCATTTTGTTATCTCCTAGTTGTGTGTTTTTTAATTTTTTTATCTCCTTGTGCTGTTTTTTCTAATTTTTAAAAATCTCCTAGTGGTATGTTTTCTGATTTTGGTAACTCTTAGTGCTGTGTGTTTCTAATTTTTTTTATATCCTAGTGATGCATTTTCTAATTTTGTCATCTCCTAGTACTGTGTTTTTTAATTTTGGTTTTTCCTTGAGCTGTTTTTTAAAAATTTTGATCACACCTTGTGATGCATTTTTTATTTTTTGTTTTTCCTAGTGCTCTGTTTTCTAATTTTGGTATCTCCTAGTACTGTTTTTAATTTTGGTTGCTTCTAGTGTTGTGTTTTCTAATTTAAGTAATTCCTAGTACTGTCTTTTCTTATTTTGGTATCACCTAGAGTTGTGCTTTTTATGTTTAGTAATTCCTAAAGTGGCATTTTCTAATTTTGGTAACTTCTACTGGTATGTTTTCTAACTTTGGTATATCCTTGTCCTGTGTCTTCTAATTTTGGCATGTACTAGTGCTGTGTTTTCTAATTTCAGTATCTCCTACTACTACATTTTCCAGCCAAAAAATATAATTAAAAAAACCTTTTAGAAAGCCATTACTTTAAAACTGCCATTACTTGTTACGATAATCAATGGACATGTCATGAACTTTTAGAAAATATAGACCAGCAAATAGAATGCATAAAATTTGACTATATTTGTAAATGGCTAAGAATTTAACAATAACAAAAGACTTACTGGCATTTTTCAGATGAACCTTAGACTGCTTGTTTACTAGTTTTCTGTACTAATCTATTATCTGAACCTGTGAGTGGTTAATATCTCAACTACTATTTATACACTACTGCTATTATCACTGTCATAAATATAACTGTTAATTTTTTAAGTAGATTTCTTCTTTTTCTATTATTTAAGGAGTATTTTTAATGAGAAAACTGTTTTGGTATTTTTTATTCAAACCTTAATTTTTATTTGATTTTTGGAGGACTCTTTTAAATTCAGATTGTTTTTATGAAAAATTATTATGATTATTGTTAATATGATGATGATGTTCACAGAAACATTCATAATCAAATGGCAGTTCAATGAACATAATCTGTTAGCACATAAAATGTATTTCCTTGAAATTTTCGTAACTTTCTTTCTCCAGTAAATGAACTCATAGTAGGGGATTATATTCAATAATCATATAACTTTTTCTTCTTAACATCATCATTGTTTTGAAAATTACTTTTATAATTTAGACTCTTCTATATATTGATGTTGCTTACCATGATTTTTAGGTTGTCGTTTGAAAGCTTTTATGGTATATCTATCACCTTCAATACTTTATTACCAGCAAGGCACTGTTATGTGATTTTCATCCTAAAACTTTTGCTAACTGAATATCAATCCAGTAAAAAGAGATTTGTTTAAAGAGAGGATCACGTGGAAAGAATAAGTATAATAATGAATATGTCTGAGACTGAATCAGATTCTGACCAGCCCTCCTTATTGCAAGGGACATTTTCTGGCATTGAAAATTGGTGGGAAGAAGAACTGGAAGCCATAGTAAATAGGTAAGTGCTATGCTTTAAAAAAATCAGAATCTAGTTAAGCCTTTGGGGTTAGTATAATCAAAAAATAATTATGGATGGATAACGTTAATCATAACTCTGATCCTAAAACTGCCTTGTCGTAAGATCTCTCAAAAAGACTGATTGATTAATTTTAACAGCATCTCAACCCATCTAGGGTTATTTCATGCCTAGAGGTTAGGGAATTTCATTCATTGTATGCCCATATTTTTGCATATGTTTTGTAAGTTTTTTTTTTGTACATAGGCCTATTGAATACAAGTAATGTTTAAACAGATTTATTTAACCCATAAATGGAACCCTAACAGGTACTTAATTTGCAAACAGATCTATTTGATCCATAAATGTTTGCAAATTAAGTACCTAACAGGGACTTAATTTGCAAACAGATCTATTTGATCCATAGATGGAACCCTAACAGGTACTTAATTTGCAAACAGATCTATTTGATCCATAAATGGAACCCTAACAGGTACTTGATTTGCAAACAGATCTATTTGATCCATAAATGGAACCCTAACAGGTACTTAATTTGCAAACAGATCTATTTGATCCATAGATGGAACCCTAAAAGGTACTTAATTTGCAAACAGATCTATTTGATCCATAGATGGAACCCTAACAGGTACTACCACTCCAAGTCAGAGTAAACTTAGGAGTAATGACAATGAAGGTGTACTCCACACTCCACAGATCTCCAGAATTATAGCCTCAGATTCAGTTTAGTGTCATACTGAGAACACTCTCTTATTTTTTTGGAGGCAATTTTATTTCTCTGCAGGAGATTGCATATTCTCAATCTTAAGGCTCCTCACCCCAAACAGGAACCCCTGGGTATGACACTAAACTGCATCTAGTGGTGAGGCTTCAGTTTATGAGCTCTGGGCAGTGTAGATTAACCCTCTCTGACTCAGAATGGTACCTGTTAGGGTTCCATTTATGGGTCAAATAAATCTGTTTAAACATTACTTGTATTCGATAGGCCTATGTACAAAAAAAAAACTTACAAAACATATGCAAAAATATGGGCATACAATGAATGCAATTCCCTAACCTCTAGGCATGAAATAACCCTAGATGGGTTGACATGCTGTTAAAATTAATCAATGGTAGTCCCATTTATAGGTCAAAATTAATCAATGGTAGTCCCATGTATAGGTCAAATAGATCTCAGAAATTATTAGTATTAGATTGGAATACTTGAAACCATAGAACTGTGTACCAAAAAATTATCAGTTTAGACAAAAAAGTATGACTTGAAAAAAAACAAAACAAAAAAAACAAACAAATACAAACCTAAACCTGAAAGGCAACTCAATACCAAATATGTCTACATGAATTGACTTTTGTTAACTTTTTGTGGACAAATTTTTATTATAAATTTGAGAGAATATACCACATGACCAAACCACTTCTATCTTTTCTTCTTAATAATGTCAGTGATTTTATTTGGCATTCCAAGGTCGCTTGTATCTTCCATTAAAGAATCTCTCACTATTTTTGAGAGAGAGAGAGAGAGATTGATTTGTATTGTATACCTATTACTTGTGATAAAAACACACTAATACATTTAAATTGCTGAGATGTTTTTTATTTTTTTTTAATTTAGAAAAGAAACTAAGAAACATATTTACATTAGCCAATGGCCCGGAAGACCTAGGTTCAATTGCAGGTTGAGTCATACCAAAGACTCAAAAAATGGTACTTGCTGCCTCATTGCTTAACACTCAGCATTATAAGGTATGGATCAAGGGTAAAATGGAGCAATCAAGGGAAAGGAGTACCGCTCTTCCCTACACCTTGGTGTAGTAGCTATTGAAAAGGGAGCCTTTGGATCACCCTTGACTATGGTTGCCAACTTTACTTACTTTAGGTTGAAAGATTCAGGTTGGTCTGAAGTAAAAAAATAAAGAATTGGTAACAATATCTTCATCTTCATCAAGAAATCCTTTTCTTTCTATTTTATTATTTTTTACAATCTGGTGACCTTGCTGATTTATTTAGCTATCCTTTTAATATTATGCTCATACCTATGTATATACTTACATATGTGCTACATCTATGCTCATACACACCCATACAGATATACTCACACTCACAAGAATGTATACATGTATATATATATATATGTATATACACGAATACCCACACAAACACACAGAATACACTCTTATAAAAACAAAGAGAGATAGAGAGAAACAACACTGTCACAGACAATTAATTTGCAGACTCAAATCCTGGAATTAAAAAGGACCACAACTTTCTTCAAAATAGTTGTCACTATTTGAATCAAAAGGAACACAAAAATAAACTATTTTACTTCCTTAAGAAAGTGTAAACTGCTAGAAACATGTGTTGAAGAGAAATAAATAACTTAAAAATAAATCCCCTTGTGGACCTATTCATTTTAAAATATTTACTTTTTTCGTTCATTGGACCAACGAAAAAAATTTTGTTATATATATATATATATATACTTATGCCCATATGCATACATACCTATGTAGATATACACACACCTACATGCATATGCATTATTGCACCTGTATATGTGTATCTAGGGTCAGAATAGCTAATATTTATTTGCTCAACCCCTCCACCATGAGCCGTTTCTATTGCTGAAGTATATCATTACTCTATTACTAATCCTATGTTCTTATTACTAACAGTCTCTCTCTCTTGTTAATACTCTTTCCTGTAAATATAACTATTTTCCACACATATCATGGTTTGTCTTCACTAACCAGAACACAACAGTATTTCATTTTTTTTGTGTCTTGTGCTACATAGCAGTCAATACCAAAAGCAAATATATCATGTGGCTTATTCTCATATCATCTCTTCTTCTTATCATTGCCCAGCTCCTTCCTTTGTGTTCTTCCCTAGGCTGGCTACCATCTCTCTGTCATCTTGTTCTCGCAGCTGTTCATCATTTTCTCATCATGCCGTTGTCTTCTCTCATTGGGATGCCCCACTGTTTCGTGTTCTTACTGGTAGAGTCAATGACAAAGACTTTTCTGTGCACATATTTATTCACTTCATCCACAACTTAGGTATCCTACATTTTACCATCTGTACATGTCGAGAGCCACAGATGGAAACTGGAGAACCACATTATTGGTGGTTTCTCTGCTGACTAAAGTAAAGTTTCAATTCTACTTCTAAATTTTTAGGATCCATTGGTGACTTGACTGAGATATTCAATCTCAGTCAAGTTCTCAAATGATCTTAGGGTCATCACCTATCAATTATGCTTAGTTGACATTATGGTTAAAATCTTTTTTAAACTATCTACACTACATGCCAAATAAAAGATTCAGTCAATCTCTGATGTAGAATTCAGGTGCTGGCTGGTGTATGTCTAGTTCACTCTGGCAATTTTCGCTGAAATCAAATCACACAGCTCCCTCTGTTGAGCTGAGGGAACCACCACTATTTGCCACGTGAATTTTTTTATCCGAACAGCGGTGTTTTAGTTTCCTCAGATTGGTTCAACTGTGGGAGTCAATTTGGCTGGGATCTATGCTGAAAAGAAAATCGCTGTTTATGGAGAAAATAGTTCTTGTCATAACCACAAGAACACCTAAAAGAGACTAGCCACACTTTTGATTCTAATATAATAAAAATTTTTCAAGGCTATTGTCTTTATCTTGCTATAGAAGAAATTACACAAATGCGAAGAGTACAAAAGAAAAGGTCACACGAGATTTACTCGCTTGGTTAAAAAGTGACAGAGAGAGAAAAAAGACCTGATCTGTCTAGACTGTGTAAGGGGAACAACTAAGGATCCCTCTTTACTTTTATTTAAAGGTTTGTTTTCTTGGCTTTGTTGACAAAATTATCTGGATTCGTAAAGTTTCTATTTCCGTCTCTTGGTTCTGATTGGACCAGCGACATTCAACAAGTTGTTTTTTGCAGCTTTGGCGTTTCTGTCTGACCGCTCAAAATGTCTTTCTCCAATCGCTGCCTCGAACTGACTCTCAATCTCTCTGCCGACTGCTTATATTGAGTAGGGTGGGGTATCGACAATTTTTAGCTATGCCCATGAATAATGATATGTAAATTGTCTTGACCACCCCGTATTTCGTATAATCTTTAAAACTCCCCAGATGGCTGCTTTTTAAGTAGTACTAAAAATGAATTTGGATTCCCCGCTGAGTTTTGCTTAGACAAAGATCACTTGAGTTGGAAGAAATCCATTTATCTTGTCTTGGACCTTGAGTCTGGATTTCGTCTTCAGACCACCTAAGATCCTGTTCACCATTTATCATTGGATTTAATCAACAAACTCATCTCTCCACTCCCCGAACCATCACCTTACTTACTAAAGACTCAACTCCGGAAACGTTATTCCAAAAAGAAGAAAAAAATAAAATAAGATAAAAATAAAAAAAATAAAATAGGAAATTCTTTTTCCTCTTCTCTGTATTAAAATAAAAACCAACTTATTTCTAAAATCATCCTTCTATCCATTTAATTAATGAATTCATTCCAATCCCTTAGAACTGTTGATTAATAAATCCACCTGGGGTAGGGTCTCTCTCTCTCTCTCTCTCTCTCTCTCTCTCTCTCTCTGTCACAATCTATCATTTAACACTATCACTACTTACGGATTTATCATAGGATGTTTTTTTTAGAAGTAAATGTTTAATGTTGGTTGTGAGGTACAAAATTATGTGAGTTGATATTTTAAAATTCAAGATTTAAATGAAGATGAGTGATCAGGAACTGATAATAAAGTGATGATGTCTAGATATCTAGACAAGTCGCTGTAACCCTTACCCCCATCACTTGTTGAACCTCTTTCATACTCATAAATTACCTGTGTAACACCTATTTTTCTGGGCTCTCTTTGAATCTGTTCCTACCTGCTTTGGGTTCTACTGTAACTTCTCTCCTATAGTGATGATAATGATTAGAAGAAGAAGCTATGTGTCACAGTTGCCAAAAAAATGAAGAAAATGAAAGAGAAAAGTAAATAATTGACTAATGCTAATTAAAATATGGAAAGCAAATTAAAAGACTCATATTAAAAGCCGTTTTTCAAAAGATAGAAAATTTATCTCAGATATTTAACTTGGAATGCTTGAAAGAATGATAGAAGAGAAAGAATGAAAGATTGAAAGAATTGTAGGAATGAGAGGATGCAAAAATTAAAGTGCAAGAATTAAGGAATGAAAAAAATGAAAGAATGCATGAATCTAGGAATGAGAGGATGAAAAAATTAAAGTGCAAGAATTAAGGAATGAAAAAAATGAAAGAATGCTTGAATTAAGGAATGAGAGGATGCAAAAATTAAAATGCAAGAATTTAGAAATGAAAGAATGTAAGAACTAAATAATAGCAAAAATGTAATAACGCAGGATTTAAGGGATAGCAAAATGAAAGAATGAAAGAATGAATATTTTTTCTATATAAATATTTGGAGGTGATAAATATACCATAAAAGCTTTCAAACTATAATCCTAAAAATGATCATAAACAACATGAATATATAAAAGAGTCTAAATCATAAATGTGATTTTCCATATAATATTAAGAAGTTATACGATTATTGAATATAATCCCTTACTATGAGTTCATTTACTGGAGAAGAGAAGTTGCAAAATTTTTAAAGAAATATATTTTATGTCCTAACTGGTTATGTTCATGAACCTTCCATTTGAGTATAAAAGTATGGAGGAAGACTGATGACAGCCACCAGAAACAATACTAATGACACGTGAACCAGTGGAACGACAATAACCAGAAAACAAAAGTGGGAAGAAAAACAACTCTATGGACGTTTTAAGTGACTAGCAAGTGACATCTCACATGAGAAAATGTGGACGTGGCTAAGAAAAGGAAACCTTAAGAGAGAAACTGAATCTCTTCTAATATCACAAAACAACGCCATAAGGACTAACTATATCAAAGCGAGAATAGATAAGGTGCAATAAAACAGCAGGTGTAGGTTATGTGGTGAAAGAGATGAAACGATCAATCCCCTAATAAGCGAATACAGCAAATTAACACAAAAATAATATAAGACTAGGCACAACTGGGTGGACAAGGTGACCCAATGGAAATTGTGCGAGAAGTTGAAGTTTGACCATACGAACAAATGGTATATGCACAACCCAGAATCCACCAAATATTTAATCACAGAAATAAGTGGCCCTGTCAGATGAGGCTGTAGAATACACCAACATCTCTGCTGAGGGGTAAGACTCCTCCAATGAGTTTCCTAATTATGACATTAAACAATCTGATGGTGAGGCTTTATTAATGCTGGAGCTTTGGGGAATGTGGAGTACGCCTTTATTGTGATTACTCACAGGTCCACTCTGACCCAGAGTGGTAGCACCTGATAGGGTCTTATCTATGGGTCAATTAGAATGAAACTGTGTGCTCATGCTGCACTGAATTGTTTGAAACAGAACTGTTTTTGACATTGAAACTGTGTGTAAACAAAATATTATACTAAACTGAATTGTTTGAAACTTATCAGAATGATAATTCAGCATTAAATGACCTGCAAAATGTTGATATGCTGTAAAACAAAACAACCACTCAACCAATCGACCAACAGAAAAAATACTCCTTAAGTAATAGGAAAAGAAGAAATCTATTTACAAAATTAACATTTATATTTATAACAATGATAGTAGCAGTAGTATATAAATAGTAGTTGAGATATTAACCACTCGCAGGTTCAGATTATAGATTAGTGTAGAAGACTGGTAAACAAGCAGTCTAAGGTTCATCTGGAGAATGCCAGTAACTCTTTCAACTATAGTTAAATTCTTAGCCATGCACCATTTACAAATATAGTCAAATTTTATGCATTCTATTTGCTAGTCTATATTTTCTAAAAGTTCATGACATGTCCATTGATTATTGTAAGATGTAATGGCAGTTTTAAAGTAATGGCTTTCTTAAACAGTTTTTTAATTTTATTTTTTGCTGGAAAATGCAGTAGTAGGAGATACTGAAATTAGAAAATGTAACGGTAGAAGTTACAAAACATTAAAAAAAATGCAGCACCAAGAGTTACCAGTTAGAAAATACATCACTAGATACAACCAAAATAAAAAAAATGCAGCTCTAAGATTTACCAAAGTTTGAAAATACATCACTAGACACAACCAAAATAAAAAAAAATGCAGCTCTAAGAGTTACCAAAATAAGCACACACAGCACTAGGAGACAACAAAATTAGATAACACAGCACTAGGAAACCCACCGAAAATAACGCATGAACCAATCACCAGAATAATTAGTAAGCAATTGGACATTAAACTAGGACTGTTCACTCAAGAAGAACTCGACTCGCTTCTCAGAAAAATTAAAAATAGGAAAGCTGCAGGGCTGGACGAGATTCCCCCAGAAGTATGGAAGACCAGACAATTCGACGACATACTGCTCCGACACTGCAATGCAGTCTATAACCAAAATCCGATAGACAGATGGATGAAGGGATGCATCCTCCTCTTCCCTAAAAAGGGTGACCTCGGATTAGCCAAGAACTACCGAGGCATAATACTTACATCCATAGAAGCCAAAATTTACCATGCCCTACTATGAAACCGCATAGAACCCAAAATCGACAACATCCTTAGGAAAAACCAAAATGGCTTCTGAAGAAATAGATCCATGACCTCACAAATATTGAGCATCCGTAGAATCCTTGAAGGTGTACGGGCAAAAAACATACCAGCGACATTACTATTTGTCGACTTTACCAAGGCCTTCGATTCCATTCACAGAGGATAGATGGAACAAATCCTACTAGCATACGGCCTACCTAAAGAAACCGTAGCAGCAATAACGATTCTCTATAGAAACACCAAAGTGAAAGTACATTCACCAGATGGAGACACAGAATACTTCGACATTGTAGCAGGAGAACTACAAGGAGACATGCTAGACATGATATACCTCTTTATCATCTGTCTAGACTATGTGCTTAGAACATCGATTGATAAAATCAGAGAGAACGGCTTCGAGCTGACAAAGAAAAGAAGCAGAAGATACCTTGCAAAAAAAATACCGACGCCGACTACGCCGATAACATAGCGATACTGGCAAATACACCCAACCAAGCCGAAACACTACTGCATAGTTTGGAACAAGCAGCCGCAGGCATAGGCCTCCATGCACACAAAACGGAATATATGTGCTATAATCAAACAGGTGACATCTCCACACTAGACGGAACCCCTCTTAAACTAGTAGACAAATTCACTTACCTAGGAAGCAGTGTCTCATCAACTGAAAAGGACATCGACACGCTGTTAACGAAGGCATGGACAGCTATCAATAGGCTATCGATCATATGGAAATCAGACCTAACCGATAAAATGAAATGCAGTTTCTTCAGCGGTCGTATCGATACTGCTGTATGGATGCTCTACTTGGATGCTAACTAAACGACTGGAGAAGAAACTAGACGGCAATTACACAAGAATGCTGTGAGCAATCTTGAACAAGTCCTGGCGGCAACACCCCACAAGACACCAACTATACGGCCACCTGCCTCCTCTCACGAAAACTATCCAAGCTAGACGAATCAGGCATGCAGGACACTGCTGGAGAAGCAGGGACGAGCTCATAAGTGATGTACTCTTATGGACCCCCACATATGGCCGGGCAAAAGCAGGACGACCAGCACGAACATACATTCAGCAGCTATGTGAGGATATGGAATGTAGCCCTGAAGACCTGCCAGAGGTGATGAACGATAGGGAAAAGTGGCGAGAGAGGGTCAGGGATATCCATGCTAGTGGCACGATATGATGATGATGATGAGTAGTTTCCATAGTTAGAAAATACTGCACGAGATACCAAAAACACAGTACCTGGAATTTACAAAAATAATGATTAGTGATAATAACAGCAGTATATTGATTGTTTTTGAGACATTAACTACTTGTTGATACAGTTGATTGATTAGGTTTGATTCAGTTTCTTGTTTAATGGCATACTAACTTTCATGGGTTATTTAATGCCGATGCCATCCTTGTAAAAGAACTAACACATAGCTAGGTCAATAAGGAGATTCATACCTTTCCTAAGAGTGTAATAGCATAGTTGGAGTTTAAATTTTCTTACTACTATGTTGCAGTTAAGCAGTTTAGCCACTACACCATAGGGAATTCTCGAGGGTGTCCTCGTGGTGTAATGGTTAAAGTGCTGGACTGCAGACTCAAAGTAAGCACATTCAAACTCCAGTTGTGCTATTAAGTTCACTTTTGGACAAAATACCCTTGGGAAAGGTATGAACCCCCTTATCTTCTCAGCTATGGGTTAAATAGTGCAACTACTGTTTTTCTAGAAGGATGGCTTTGGCATTAAATAACCTACAAAGGTTATTACAAAGATGGTGTAGTGGTTATCGTCATAGGAAATGGACACAGTGACACGGGTTCAAATCCTGGACGAGACTGATTGCATTTCACGTAGCACTAATACCCTTGGGAAAGGTATGAATCCAATTATTCTCCCTCCAGCTATGGGTAAATAGTAGGACAGATTGTGTTCTTCAGCCTTGGTGAGACAACTAGTCTAGGAGAAGGAAAACTCTGAATTCAAACCTGTTAAACTCCGCTTAAAAATTGACCTTGTGTCATATCCTGCCCAAGTGGAGGGGTTGGTAAATAGGATTACAAAGAAACCAAACCAAACCATGTGGACTTCCCTGCGGAGTGATTAGTACAACAGATGAGTAACCAAAAGGTTTAAGGTTTACTTAATAACAACTCATTACTCATTTAACTATAGTTAAAGTTGGGTTGTTATTCTATTCTGTTGTTTTTCACATATATCTATCAGCCTACATGAATTCAAACTTTTACACAATCGAATTGATGTTGTTACATGCAGCATTAGAATATTTATATTTATATTTAGAATTCTAGATGGTTTAACTCCTTACCTATTGACTGTGAGGTTTTTCACTTTCTGATATTGGTGAAAGATCCATGGCAAAGAGGTCTGTTGTATTTGTCTTCACTGAAACTAGTACATAATTTGAAGTATCGTGTTGTTTTTACCATTCTGACATGCAATGGATGCAGAGTCTGGTTTTCAGCCTGCATGTATGATTTTGAGGGAGAGGGTGCATTTGATAGCCAGTGGGTGCGGCATACAGTTTTACATTTCGCAATTCTTTGACAAAATGTAAAAGTTAACTATAAAAGTTGTTAGTGGTTAAATACAAGTAAATATATTCTAAATTTAATGGCATTTCAATCTGTCTGGGGTTATTTTATGTCTTATGTTAAAATTGTATTCATATTTACATCTTTTCATTTTTAGTGTAGTTGTTTCTAAAGAGTTTTTTTTTTTGCACACAGTTCTATCAAATATGACTGATTTTTAAACAGTTCTATTTGAGCCATAGATAGGACACTCATTGGGAGGAGTCTTACCTCTCTGCAGAAATGCAGTTGGTATCTTCTGCTGTCCCAGCTGACTAGGTCACAAGACACTCATTGGGGGAGTCTTACTCCTCTGCAGAGATGCAGTTGGTGTCTTTTGCAGCCCCAGTTGATTAGGTCAAAGGACACTCATTGGGGGAGTCTTACTCCTCTGTTGTTTTTGATCGACTGTGGGCAAATACGGCACCCACACAGTTTTCTCATTGACAAATGTTCATGCAAAATGGTGAATACACTGCCTTCTGATAGCTTCAACTCCTCTGCTATCTCAAGCAACTTCAATTTACCATCAACCAAAATGAGTTGTGGAGTTTTTGGGTGTTTTCTGAGACAACTGCCAAATTTGGGTGGCCTGAGCCTTCAGCAACATATATGTCTGTACGACCACATTTAAAGTCAGTATACCACCTCTTAAGCATTGTTTCCGATAGAGCAGAGTTCGAATAACACTTATCAAGTCATTGCTTTGTTTGAACAGTATTTTTTCCCATTAGAAAGCAATGCTTTATCAACATAGGAAATTCAAATTTCCCATTGTTTTGAAAATTTGCAACAGTAGTTTCACTTAAGTAACTATAATTTGTAAACTAATAATTCAATTGGGCTAAAATTTTGACACGTACCATTTATAAAAATCAAATGGATTTTTTATTAGTGGTGCCATCTATATGTCATGTTCAGGACTTATTAAGTGATGTGTTAGATAAGTAAGTAAAAAGTAAAGTTGGCGACTGTAGTCGAGGGCAACCAAAAAGCTCCCTTTTCAATAGCTACTACAATGAGGTGTAGGGGAGGGCGCTACTCCTTTTCCTAGATTGCTCCACACTACCCTTGATACATTTCTTATATTGCTGAGTGTTAAGCACGGAGGTATCAAGTACCATTTTTGGAGTTTTTGGTATGACGTGACCTGAGATTGAACCCAGGTCTCCCGGACCATTGGCGAACACTCTATCCACTAGGCCAATGAGTCAGATACTTTGTGGATATTAGGAATAGTAAAGTGTCAATACCCTTTATAATTTTTTTAGAATTAACATTATGAAAGTAGAAACTTTCAAGACTATTTGTTTTCAGGAATACTGAAAATAAAGTATTGTTCAAATATAAATATTTAATAATTTTTCTAAGGTTAGCTCTAAAATGTTTTTTTCCAGTCCATTCTCATATTACTAATTTTATCAGATGTTTCTCTACTAAATATTGTACAATAGAAATATTTTCAAATTTTATATTTATGGAGAGGGACAGTCTTTGTAAAATATATCAGAATTGTGATTAATTGGGTTTAATGTTTGAAAAATTTATTGTTAGGATTCATATGACTGCGATATTGCCTAATGTTGACGATCCCTGCCTTTTGAATCAAGGTGCAGTTATTATTTTGGCTACTAAATTTTTATTTACTGCAAAAGAAATCCAATGATCAAATTTTACTTGAATACAGTCTAATTGGCTGGGGCTCTAGAATATGCCAACTGCATCTCTGCAGAAGGGTAAGACCTTCCACCTCAACAAGTGTCCTGGATATGACACTAAACCATCTGATCATGAGGCTCCAGTCTTGGAGCTTTGGGGAATATGTAATACTCCTTCATTGTCATTACTCATAGGTCCACTCTAACCCATTTATGAGTCTAATAGAAATAGTTTATCATTTACTATACTTGAGACGACTTAACTGTGTGCCAACGAATGATTTATATTAAATAAAATTATAAGTATGAGATAGCAATCCTTGAAACCATTCAACTGTGTGCAAACATGATTGATATTAAATTGATTTATTAGTATTAGATAACAATGCTTGAAACTAATTAACTGTGTGCAAACAAATGAGCTTTGGCTTGTTTAAAACTTATGCTACTTACAAACTATTTTTTCACCAATCATATATATAAACAGGATTTTTCATCAAATAACCTGCGAGGGTTGATATCCCTTAAACCACAACAGAACTTTTACTTGAATAATCTATACTAACACATGTCAATTCTCGATACAGCCTATCTTCATGAGAGATAAACATCTGTGTGTCAACCTTTTTTTTATAGTGAGGAGAAACGATGTCCTGGGTCAATCCCACCCACTAAGCTTTTGTAGCATCTCTTCGAAAAGACAAACAAGCCCACCTCATTAGATGTTATTGAAGTGTCTTTTTCCCATACGGAAGCTTTAACAAGAGTTTATATTTACCCAACCCCTTCAACATGACCTTTGCCTAGTCGGCTGGGGCTGTAGAATATGCCGACTGCACCTCTGCAGAGGGGTAAGACCCCCCATGTGTGTCCTGAATATGACACTAAACAATCTGATGGTGAGGTTCCAGTGATGCTGGAGCTTTGGGGAATGCAGAGTACACCTTCATTGCCATTGCTCCCAGGTCCACTCTGGTCCGGAATGGTAGCACCTGATAGGGCCTTATCTATGGGTTAAATAGAACTGTATACTTATGCTAAACTAAATTGTTTGAATTATAACTGTTTGACTAAACCGAATAGCTTGAAATAGAAATGTTTTTGACAATTAAACCATACTTACATCTAAACTGTGTGCTTATACTAAACTGGATTATTTAAAATGGAATTGTTTTTTGACATTGAAACTGTATTTACACTAAACTGAATTGTTATAGAACTGTTTTGGCATTTTACTGTGTAAGCAAAATCTGTATTTATGCTAAGTTGAATTAGAAATGTTTGAATAAACTGAATAGTTTGAAATAGGAATGTTTTTGACCATTAAACTGTGTACTCATGCTAAATTGAATTGTTTGAAATAGAACTATTTGTATAAAAATGGATTTGGCGTTAAATAACATGACCTGTCTATGATACTGGATGCAACAAAAGGTCAATTTTTAAGTTGAGTATGGTTGATCTGAATTCAGAGTTTTCCTTCTCCTAGACTGGTTGCCATACCAAGATTAAGAGAAAAAATGGATTTATATCTTTTTTAAGCGAAATGCTAACAACCATAACTAGGATTTGAACTTGTGTTGCCATGTCTATTTCCTAAGATGATAACCATTATGTCTTGTGCCTCTCCAAAAACTAGTTCATAACTTCCAGTTATAAATCAGAGTATCTCTCTCCTTAATGGATTATTTATCAAAGTCTTGGGGTCTGTCACTCCTTAAATATATTTAAACAACTGCTCCCACCATGAGCAAAATGTGACACAATGTCAATTTGTTAAGTAGCGTACAACTAGTTTGAATTCAGAGCTTACCTTCTTGACTGGTTGTCTTACTGAGACGAAAGAGATAGATTTGTGCTTTTTTCAAGAGTATTAGTTCAAAGTGAAACACAAACAACTGCATCCAGAATTTGAAACTGAGTTGCCAATTCCATTTTCTATGACAGTAATTGTTATGCCAAGTAGTATCCCTCCCTGTCGTTCAATAGCCATTTGAAGTTTTAATGCTGGAGATGCTTTTTGTTACAATTAATAATGTGTGTGTGTGTATGTACAAGCAAGTGTCTGGATAATTATATACTGTGTGTGTATCATCATCATCAAGTCGTGCTGACAGCACGGATTTCCCTGACTCTCTCTTTCCATCCATCTCTATCATCCGTTGTTTATGCCAAGTCTTCCAAACTACATCCTGTAGTGACACAATGTCAATTTGTTAAGTGGCGTACAACTAGTTTGAATTCAAAGCTTACCTTCTTGACTGGTTGTCTTACTGAGACAAAAGAGATAGATTTGTGCTTTTTTCAAGAGTATTAGTTTGAAGTGAAGCACAAACAACTGCATCCAGGATTTGAAACTGGGTTGCCAATTCCATTTTTCCAGAGCTGATGTAAATAAGTTCTTGCTGGTTGGCCAACACTAGCACGTCCATGTGTAGGGGTGCATTGAAGAACATCACTTATGATTTTATCTTTGCTGCTATAACTCTTATTCAAACCATGTGTATATGCAAGTATTTAATTATGTGTGTGAATATATAAGTATTTAACTATTGTCTATATGCAAGTATTTAGCTATCTGTCTGTACCTGTAAGTATTTAACCATATCATCTTGAGTGCAGTATGTGACAGTAATTTTGTCTAGAGGGCCTCTCTGCATATGGATAAACAAGGCTAAAAATTACGTCAGTCTCTGTGATCAGTGTCACAAGATCTACACTAACCTAATTTTCTTTTGTCATATTTTTTTTGAACACTGGAACAGATGGAGGTGAATGAATACACCACACTTTAACCCCAGTTTGAAATCCAGGAAAAGTTGTTTTTTTATTGAACGACTTCCCCTCAAGAGCAGTTTTGAGATATAGTCAATTTAATGAGGAAGACATGTGTATACACATGAGCTCACTTGAAATCAGACATAATAATTTATGGCTAAATCTGTCCCATAATAGTTGGTACATTTAATGTATGAAATTCATATACAAATGGCTTTAGCATTAAATAGCCCATAAATGTTGATATGCCATTAAACAAAGAAACTGAAAACCAAACCAAAATTTTACCATCGGTTTTTAAAGATTTTTTTGATAAAATTATTTTTATCTGAATTTCTGGGAAATTATTATTATTTACTGATATTCAGTATCATCTATCGATAAATGACCATGTGCCAGACTAAACTTTGTACATACAGAATCACCTATAATTAAGTACATTTTATTATTTCTAGTGGAACATTATACAATTAATGATTTGGTTTCTTTTGGTTAATGGCATATCAACCTTCATGGGTTATTTAATGCCAAGGCCATCCTAGTAGAAGAACAGCTGTGATGTGATTTAACTAATAAGTGGAGAGAAAGAGGATTCATACCTTTCTGAAGGGTATTAGCCTGAAAGTGAATGTAATTGTGAGACTAGAGTTTGAACTCTGTTACTTCAGGGCTGCATGGGGATTCCTCCAAATACAATTAAAATGAATATTATTAAGTATTACAGTATTGCTCATGAATAAAGTAAAGTTGGTGACCATAGTCGAGGGTGACCTGAAGGATCCCTTTTCAATAGCTACTACATCAAGGTGTAGGGGAGGGCGCTACTCCATTCCCTGGATTGCTCCACTTGATCCTTACCTTATAATGCTGAGTGTTAAGCAAGGTGGCATCAAGTACCATTTTTAAGTCTTTGGTATGACTCGACCTGGGACTGAACCCTGGTCTCCTGGACCATTGGTGAATACTCTACTCATTAGGCCAAAGTATACCCTTATTTTCTTCTAAACCAAAGATACCAGAATTTAATCATTTCTAGTGGAATATTATACAATCAAAACAGATATTATTTGGTATTATTCATTATTAATCCTGACAGCACTGAAAATCTGTAAGCAAAAATAAAATTGCATAAATGTAATTTTGACTTTCTGATGATGTTATAGAATTCAAATCAATATCACTGAGTTAATAATTCATTATTGAGATCTTATACTCTGATTTTGCCCATGAATTTCAAGGAGATTTTATTCTCATGCATGTTCAGTGTAATTATGTGTCATCTTATCAATTCATTCAATCTTACATCATTGCAGTAACACTTCATTGTTGAAAAGTTAATAATACATTAAAGGACTATATGAAGAGGCTGCATCTTGATCTGGTATTTCCATGCTGTGATGGTACAAGCAACATAGTGTAATATTGTAAATTTGATTGATTGTTTTGGTTATGAATTATGGCATATCAACCCTTATAGGTTATTTAATGTTAAACGCTGCCTATATATATATATATATATATATGAATTGTTAGTGAATTGTCTGTAGGCAACATTATTTTTAAATGAGCCAACACTAATAATTCTATTAGCACACAGTTAGATTGTTTCAAGTATTTTTATCTAACATTAATAATTCTATTGATTATTTATCCTTTGTTTGCACATAGTTAAATGGTTTCAAGTATTGTTATCTTACACTAATAATTCTATTTAATATGAAGCCTTTGTTTACTCACAATTAAATGGTTTCAAGTATTGCTATTTATTGTTTGCATATAGTTAAATGGTTCTAAGTATTGCTATGTATCACTAACAATCCATTTAGTCTGTCATTTATTTAAACACAGTTAAATGGTCAAATAGTTCTATTTCTAACAATTCAAATTAACATAAATCATTTGTTTGTGCAGTTTAAATGTCTATTTAACCTATAGATAGGACCCTATAAGGTACTATGACTCCAGATCAGAGTGGACCTGGGAGCTGTTATATAGCAGGATTCAGATCTCTCCCAATTTACGATTTCATTAAAAAAACATACATGTGGCTGGAGAAGGGTAGCATTCAACCGGATGTTAGCCAGACGGCTACTGCCGAGACAATGAATAAAATGTGTCTTTAAGAGGCTCCACACAGAGCTTACGGACGAGAATGCAAGAAATTAATTCACATTAACAAAATACCCTTTTTCAGCCAACCATAAATCTTCCCCACCAAAAATTCCCAGAACCGACTTGAACCAAAGGGTAGCTATTTAAGCAATGAAAATCTTCAAAGGCGTCAGATTGGCCTGTCGAGGGTTTAAGGGAAGAACATGCTACGGCCATAAGAACTCATCTGAACTCTGATGGATTTTTGACACACCACCTGCTGTGAACAACTGTTGACTTAGCTACAACGCCACCCCATCTATGACTGCTACTACCACCAAGATCATTTGATACCCTTACCACTCTTATACCACCATACCCACTAAGTGAATTTCTTAACTTATGACATACATGACTGTCAATGAACTCTGGCTTCACACACACACCACGTTCACTCTTTCACTTGATATTGTATGCTACAAATTTGTACTGTGGATTCTTCGCTTTATCCCCTTGTTTTTTTTTTTTGTTAATATAATTGTTTAAAAACTTTCAACCTGTGTTTGTCTTTTCCTTGCTACCATATGCTAAATATAACAGAGCAATGGCAATGAAAGGGTACTCCACATTCCCCAAAGCTCCAGGGTTGGAGCCTAACCATCAAATGGTTTAATGTTATATACAGAGTACACCAACTGCTGAGATGCAGTCAGTGTGTTCTCCAGCCCCAACCAATTGGGCTAGTTTTTTATGGGTTAGTATTTATGTTAATACAAATATCATCAGATGTATTTTGAAATTTATAAAGAATTGAAATACTTGCTGAATGTATGTGACCGAAAAAAGAAGGTTAATCATTTTATTATTTTTACATTAAAATTTTTGCAGACTGATTCAAGTAACCCAAGAATTTCTTCTGATTCCGACTCCATGACTGATTCTACAATCCTGTTGTTAACAATTTTTAAGAATCCATCTTTTTTTTTTTGTTCATTTACAGACCTGCACAATATTCAGAAGCTGTGAACCAGGCACGGTTAATATTGCATCGATTGGAGGAAGCAGAAAATATAATCAGAGAGAGTATTCTTCCCTGCAATGAAGACTCTGATGTGAGTTGAAAACTTTTCTGAAATAATTGTAGGAAAATAGGTCTTTTTTAAAAATCTAAGATGGTTGCTTACATGCATCATCATTATTTTCATCATCATTATTTATTTCATTATTACAATTATTTTTATTATTATTGTTGGTTCATAGTTATTGTTATTATCATCATCATTATTAGAAGAGGTTATTTATTTCATTATTATTATTAATCTTTGTTTATAGCCATTATTACAAGAGCTTATTATTTATTTCATTATTACAATTATTTTTATTATTATTGTTGGTTCAGAGTTATTGTTATTATTATCATTATTATTATTAGAAGAGCTTATTTATTTCATTATTATTATTGATCTTTGTTTATAGCCATTATTATTACAAGAGCTTATTATTCATTTCATTATTATTATTATTGTTGTTGATTCATAAAAGTTCATTTCCCAGATGGAGACACATACTACTTTGATATTGTAGCAGGCATGCTGCAAGGAGACACATTAGCCTCATACCTCTTTAGCATCTGTCTAGACTATGTGCTTAGAACATCTATTGGTAAAATCAAAGAAAACAGTTTCAAGCTAACAAAAGAAAGAAGCAGAAGGTACCCCGCAAAAACAATTACCATTGCTGACTACACTGATGATATAGTGTTTCTGGCAAATGCACCCACCCAAACTGAAACCCTGCTACATAGTCTGGAATGAGCCGCTGCAGGTATTGGGCTCTATGTCAATGCACACAAGATGGAATATATGTACTTTAATCAACAGGTGACATCTCCACACTAAACGGTAGCACTCTGAAACTAGTTGACAAGTTCACCTACCTAAGGAGAAGTATCTCATCAACTGAGACAGACATCGACACACGACTAGCAAAGGCATTGACAGCTGTCGATAGGCTATTGGTCATATGGAAGTCAGACCTGACCAATAAAATGAAGTGCAACTTCTTCCAAGCAGCAGTCGTGTCGATACTGCTATATGGATGCACCACATGGACGCTAAAAACGTATGGAGAAAAAGCTTGATGGCAATTACACAAGAATGCAGTGAGCAATATTGAACAAGTCCTGGAGACAGCACTCTATAAAGCAGCAGCTGTATGGGCACCTACCATCCATCACGAAAACTATCCTATTAAATGAACCAGTCATGTGGGACACTTCTGGAGAAGTAGGGATGAGCTCATAAGTGATGTACTCCTGTGGACCCCTTCACATGGACGAGCAAAGGCAGGATGTCCAGCTTGAACCTACATACAGCAGTTCTGTGCCAATACGGGATGTAGCCTTGAGGACCTGCCTGAAGCAATGGAGAATAGGGAGGTGTGGCGAGAGAGAGTCACAAATATCCGTGCTGATAGCGCGACATGATAATGATGATGACTATTAATGGCCTAATGAGTTGAGTGTTCGCCAATGGTCCGGGAGACCGGGTTTCAATCCCAGATAGAGTAATATGAAAGACTCAAAAAATGGTGCTTGGTGTGGCCTTGCTTAACATTCAGCATTGTAAGGTACGGATCAAGGGTAAAGTAAAGCAATCCAGGAAATGGAGTAGCACCTTCCTTCCCCTTCACCTTGGTGTAGTACCTATTTAAAAGGGACCCTTCGGGTCACCCTCGACTAAGGTTGCCAACTTTACTTATTATTATTTTACTCTTTTGAGAGTTTTTCACACCAGCATCAACTGATGGTTTTTCACAGGAGTTTGAGTAACAGCAAGTCTCTTCAAGTTTCCAGGACTCTTCTCAGTATCCTGGCTAATTTTAACAATACTGTATCATTATTATTATTATTATTATTATTTAATTTTCAGCCTTACTTTTGGTTTTTTACAATCCTTCATCGAGTCAGGGAAGATAGTGATTATATGCACTCTATGTATTTGTTTTTTGCTGCCTCTTTTGGGTGTTATTTTTTTAATTACATTGATAGTATTCTCCTAAGGAGATGAGCTGTTCTGCAAAGTGCAATTATTTTATTATTATGTTACTCTATGTTTTTCTCCCCAGTGTTAGCTGATGGTCTTTCACTGGAGTTTGATTGGTTTGGTTTGGTTTGGTTTGTTGGGTTTTATGGCATATCAACCTTTGTAGGTTATTTAACGCCAAATCTATTTTTATGTAAACAATCTGTTCTATTTCAAACAATTCAGTTTAGCATAAGTACACAGTTTAATTGTCAAAAATATTTCTATTTCAAAATATTCAAGCAGTTATATGTAACAATTCAGTTAAGTGTAAATACAGTTTTAATGTCGAAAAACAGTTCTAATTGTTAATTCTAATTGTTAATTGGTTTAATTGTCAAAAACATTTCTATTTCAAGCTATTCAGTTTAATCAAACAATTCATTTTAGCATAAGTATGCTGTTAGTTCTATTTAACCCATAGATAGGGCCCTATCAGGTGCTACCACTCCGGGCCAGAGTGGACCTGGGAGCGATGGCAATGGAGGGGTACTCCGCATTCCCCAAAGCTCCAGCACTGCTGGAACCTCACCATCAGACTGTTTAGTGTCATATCCAGGAAACTCGTGGGGGGGGTCTTACCCCTCTGCAGAGGTGCAGTCGGCGTATTCTACAGCCCCAGCCGACTGGGCAATACACAGAGTTAAATGTCAAACAGTTTTATTTCTGATAATTCAGTTCAGCATAAGTACACAGTTTAGACGTCAAAAACAGTTCTATTTTGAGCAATTCAGTTCTGCACTAGTACGCAGTTCCAATGTCAAATCAGTTCCATTTTAAACAATTCATTTTAGCATAAATACGCAGTTTAAATGCAAAAATCATATAGTGAAAGAAGTATGGTTTAGTTCTAATTAACCCATAGATAGGACCTTTATCAGGTGCTACCACTTCAGAGCAGAGTGGACCTGGGAGTGATGGCAATGAAGGGGTATTCCGCATTCCTCAAAGCTCCAGCATTGCCAGAACCTCACCATCAGATTGTTTAGTGTCATATCCAGGACACTCGTTGGGGGGGGGTCTTACTCCTCTGCAGAGAAGCAGTCTGTGTATTCTACAGCCCCAGCCGACTGGGCAACTGGAGTTTGAGTGACAGCATGAATTACAATTGATATCACAGTCACCTTCATGTTCTATACTTTTTTTTAGTTCTCTGGCTAAGTGTAAGTTTTTATCTCTCTTTTCACTTATTTTTAATTTCACTCTGTGGTTCACTAGGACAGCAAAGTCCTTGTCAGCAGATTCTCTTTTTTTCTTGACTATCTCTAGATCTGATCTTCTGGCTGGGATTAGGTGATCTGTTTGCATCTCAAAACCTCTGAAAATTTTGTGTGACTGATTCTACTGGACAGATTCTGGGTTGTGCAGATATCACTTATTTGTATGGTCAAATTTAAATTTCTTGCACAATTCCCAGAGGACCACCTTCCCCTACCCAGTTGTGACTAGTCTTATACTCTTTTTGCTATAACTTGCTGTATTCGCTTATTATGTGATTGATTATTTGGTCTCTATCACCACATAACCTACCTTTTCTATTTTATTTTATTTTATTTTGGGGTGTCCTCGTGGTGTAATGGTTAAAGCGATGAACTGCGGAATCGTAGTACGCGAGTTCGTACTCCAGTCGTGCTATTAAGTTCACTTTCGGGCAAATACCCTTGGGAAAGGTATGAACCCCCTTATTCTCCTTCCAGCTATGGGTAAATAGTAGGACGGACTAGGTTCTTCAGCCTTGGTGAGGCAACTAGTCTAGGCGAAGGAAAACTCTGAATTCAAACCTGTTAAACTCCACTTAAAAATTGACCTTGTGTCATATCCTGCCCGAGCGGAGGGGTTGGTAAATAGTACCTTTTCTATTTTATTGTGTTGTATCTATTTTTGCTTTAACATAGTTGGTCTTTATGGCATTGTTTTGTGCTGCTATTAGAAGACATTCAGTTTCTTCAGATTTCCCTTTCTTGCTTTTCTCATGTGAGATTTTGCCTGTTTGTCATTTGAAATATCCATGCAGTTGTTTTTCTTCCTATTTCTGTTTCCTAGTTATTGTTATTCTGTTGATTATTGTGTTGTTCATGTTGTTTCTAGTTGCTATAATTAATCTTACCATGCTCTTTTTTATGTATTCTTTAAGTCCTTGTATTGATGTATCAACACTATTTTCAATGCTGGTGAGTCCTCTTCCTCCTTTTTTTCTTGATACATATAGTCTGTCTATGTCATCTCTCAGATGTAAGGTCTTATGCATTGTCATTAGTTCTCTTATTCTCTGATTCATTTGTTGGATGTTCTTTCCTCGTCCATTTCAAGAATGGTCCCAAGTATCTTACAAGGGAGACAGCCCAGGTGTTTATTCCTTTGATGAGATTTCAGCTATAGTGTTTGGTTTCAAGATTTTTTTTCTTATATGAAGAAAAAAATTCTTGAAACCAAACTCTTTTTTAATCTTCTTCATCTCCACTTCTTTGATGGTGTCTGCTTCCAATATTTCCCAGTACTTGTAAATTTCCATTTCTCTGAGCGTTCTGATTCTTTCGTGATTTGGTAGTTCTCTTCCTTCTGTTATTTGTCTTTTTCCTCTTCTCATTACCATGGCACTTTTTTCTATGTCAAATTCCATCTCTATATCTTGACTGTGTATTCTTATTGTTTGTATTAGGGTTTCCAATTCTTTTTCATTTTTTGAAAACAGCTTGATATCATTCATGTACATTAGGTGGTTAATATTTTCTTGTGATTTAGTAAATTGTAGCCCCCTCTGTGCATTTCCTGTGATCAAGTGCTTAATTGTTATAATTCTTATTATCTATTACAAGAGCTTATTATTCATTTCATTCCTTGTGAATTTTTCCCACTAGCATTAGCTGGCGTCATTAGTGATAGCAAGTCTCCTCAAGTCTTTTTGCCAAGTCTTTGGGGACCATTCCCAGTGCACCAATTACAATTGGTATTACTGTTATCCTCATGTTCCACATTTTTTTTTTAGTTTTCTGGCAAGGGTCAAGTATTTGTCTATCTTTTTGCTTTCTTTTATTTCTACTTTGTAGTCTGCTGGGATGGCAAAATCCACTAGATGGAAAGTTTTTATGTTTCTTGTTTGTTAACAGAGAGTGCTCTTCTGACTGGGATTAGTATGTATCTCAAAATCACTGAGAATTTCATTGTAATCATTATCACCATTATGATGATTGTTATTATTGTTGGATATTGACTTGAACCCTTTGACATCTATTGATGCAGCTGCGGAAGTCAGACAGTAGGGACAAAAATAACAGGAAATGCATCTGGTACCTAAAGTGAACTGGATGCAAGTGTTCTTGGTGGAAATGCAGCATAAATTTTGTGGGTGGCATGCTAGAAGCAAGCGGTATCCTGTGCATTGTGTAGGCTGCAGGCTGGTGGTGTGACCATAATAATTTGTGTGGATGGCATGCTAGAGGGAAGCATGTCCACATGCAAGGAGTGGGCTGGAGGAGATGTGACCAAGAGAATTTCTGTGGGTGTCTGAGATATAACCAGGGAGACTTTGCCCCAAACAGCAGAAAGAGAAAAAGTTTCAGCAAAGATTCGTATCTTGATCTCTATGTGCACCTCAGCCATCTTTAACTGTTCATACTCTACCTATCTATACATTTTGGGTAATAAATGGAAAAAAAAAAAAAGAAGCAGATTATATTTTTTATACATCAGTATTGTCATCTTTCTCTGCTATGTTACATTACAAGAGATTATTATTTATTTCATTATTATGTTATTGTTGTTGTTGGTTCAAGTTTGTTGTTGTTGTTGCTGTTATTATTATTATTATCATTAGTAGTAGTAATAGTTATTACAAGAGTTTTTTTCAGCAATTACATAAGAATGCTGCGAACTGTATTGAACAAGTCCTTAAAGCAACACCCCACAAAACAGTAGCTGTATGGTCACCTACCACCCATCACGAAAACTATCCAAGTTAGATGAACCAGACATATGGGACACTGCTGGAGAAATAGAGACAAGCTCATAAGCGACATACTCCTGTAGACCCCTTCACATGGATGTGCAAAGCAGGATGACCAGCTAGAACCTATATACAACTGCTCTGTGCCAATACAGGATTTAGGCTTGAGGACCTAGCGGGAGCAATGGATGATAGAGACGGATAGTGGAAGAGGATCAGAGAGATCTGTGCTGGCAGTGCGATATGATGATGATGATGATGATGATTCTGAACCCTGCCATTTTAATTACTGTTACTATCAATAATATCATAATTATTAATAATTTTATTTTTGATAATTTAAAGTAACTATTATCACAATTATTGCTATTTTTTTAGATTATTACTACTACTACTATATTACCAATAGTATTAATACTAGTATTGATACCATTGATTTTTATTCTACTATTGTTATCACTATCACTTTTTATTTTATCATCCTTTTTCATATGAGTTTAAATCTATTTTTATGGTAGCATTTAAATAGTTCATTGCATTTATTTAATCGTTGGCTAGTAAATTTATATCTAATGATGCTTTTTTTTTAAATAAAAGTAAGCGTCATTTGATACAAATTTACTAGCCAATTATTTTATTTTTATTACATCTTTTTTTTCTTTTAGGATTCCTGTGGAATTTTGGGGTATTTAGTGTGTATGCAGTGTCATCGATGGAGCTTTAACATTCCCAAATTCATCACAAAAAACATTTGTATATTCTCTCTCATATTACAAGTAAGTATCTAACTCAGAAATTTTTTATTTTTTTCTGATAAGGCCCCGTCTGAAAAGTTATTTTCTTCATTTCTGTGATTAGAAAAAATAGTTCTACTATTTACATTCATTTTAAAATATTCTGTGATGTAAATAGTATCCAGACTATTTATCACAATGTTAATGAACAAGGAACAAAATGTCAATTTTATTCAAAATAGTCCCCTTGACATTAAACAGACTTATTCCAGTGAGTTTTTCATTGGTCAAAGCACCTCTAAAATTTCTATTTTCAGTATGGTGTAAAGCTGCACTGTCATATTTCTTTTTATATCCTCCAATTTTACCATTGCCAAAAGCACCTCTGAAACTCCTTTTTGCATATTTCTTTTAATGTCCTCCATTTGTTCAAATTTTACCCTTGTGATGAATTTTTGTTTAGAAAACGAAAAAAAGTTTCACAAAGCTAGATCTAGTGAATATGGAGGGTGCAGTTCTTGTGCAATCCTGTGTTTCACCATAAACTGCTAATCAAAAAGTCTTGGGAATTGGTACCAATTCTGCTCGACAGCAGTCTAGATGTCATCAGTTTATTCTGTAAGTTGCTCAACTATACATATTATTGTTATAGTTAAAATTTAAAGATATAGTAGTGCAGAATTAAGTTTTTTTCCTCCTTACATATACTTTTTATTACATCTTTTTCCTAGGGTACTTTTTTCTGGGGTACTTAGTCTGTTTGAAGTGTCATCAATAGAGCTTTAAAATTCCCAAATTTATCTAAAAAATATTTGTATATCCTCATTCATATTATAAGTGAGTATCTAACTCAGAAATTTTTAAACCCTTCCATCCAGATAGACGCCCTCTACCACCACCTTACTGACCTATAATTTTCTTTGAGGGCCTTCTCATATCTATATTTAGAAAAAAAAATCTATTATTTACATTTATTTTAAAATGTACGGTGCGCTAAAAAAGTATCCACATTGAAGCTGTATATATTTACCCAACCCCTCCACTACGTGCAGGATATAACACAAGGTCAATTTTTAAGCAAATTACACCTGGTTTGAATTTGGTTTTCCTTCTCCTACACAGCTTTCTTAACCAAGGCTAAAGAACCCATCCTACCCTACTATTTACCCATAGCTGGGAAAGGAATTGTGTGACTATTTAACTGACTTCCCACCAAGCCGATATTTAACACCAGGCTGTTTTATAGTGGGGAGCAACACACAAATCAAGATTCATGCACACCCAGAGCAAAAAATGCTTGGTTCCTTTGGCATTTCCTTATTGGAGTGCTTCAGGCATCATGCAATAAACTCCCTTGCAAAGCCTGGGGTAGGGTGGGGGAAGACCCTCTGAGACCAGGCAATTCAGCTTAATAACATCCACCTGGCATGAATGCCAAGAAGACTCCCAGAAAACCAGATATGGGACAAGCCTATATCGTCAAGCCGCAGTTGCTGGCCGCATGTATTCATGTGATGCATGGTTGTTTTATAATGGTTAACATTTTTATTATGTTGTTAAATTTTATTTTAAAGAAATAGAAATTGTATTATTTAATAAAATTTTTTATCAAGTGTAGTTTTTTTTTAAATTTATTTTTTTTTATTAATTGCAGACATTAAACCTGATAATTCTCACATTGGTAGATATATTTCCCGGAAAGAACAAAAATCAAACATTAATAGCGGTAAGTTTATCTTCTTATGCCTATAGATTTTATGGTTTCAAAATATAAATTGCTTTTCTTACATTTACTCTTATTTACTTTATTTAATTATTTACTCTCTTATCTACTCTTATTTTTACTCTTATTTACTTCCTTATTTACTCTCTTATCTACTCTTATTTTTACTCCTATTTATTTTCTTATTTACTCTCTTATCTACTCTTATTTTTACTCTTATTTACTTTCTTATTTACTCTCTTATCTACTCTTATTTTTACTCTTATTTACTTTCTTATTTACTCTCTTATCTACTCTTATTTTTACTCTTATTTACTTTCTTATTTACTCTCATATCTACTCTTATTTTTACTCCTATTTACTTTCTTATTTACTCTCATATCTACTCTTATTTTTACTCCTATTTACTTTCATATTTACTCTCTTATCTACTCTTATTTTTACTCTTATTTACTTTCTTATTTACTCTATTATCTACTCTTATTTTTACTCTTATTTACTTTCTTATTTACTCTCATATCTACTCTTATTTTTACTCCTATTTACTTTCTTATTTACTCTCATATCTACTCTTATTTTTACTCCTATTTACTTTCTTATTTACACTCTTATCTACTCTTATTTTTACTCCTATTTACTTTCTTATTTACTCTCATATCTACTCTTATTTTTACTCCTATTTACTTTCATATTTACTCTCTTATCTACTCTTATTTTTACTCCTATTTACTTTCATATTTACTCTCTTATCTACTCTTATTTTTACTCCTATTTACTTTCTTATTTACTCTCTTATCTACTCTTATTTTTACTCTTATTTACTTTCATATTTACTCTCTTATCTACTCTTATTTTTACTCCTATTTACTTTCTTATTTACTCTCTTATCTACTCTTATTTTTACTCCTATTTACTTTCATATTTACTCTCTTATCTACTCTTATTTTTACTCCTATTTACTTTCATATTTACTCTCTTATCTACTCTTATTTTTACTCCTATTTATTTTCTTATTTACTCTCTTATCTACTCTTATTTTTACTCCTATTTACTTTCTTATTTACTCTCTTATCTACTCTTATTTTTACTCTTATTTACTTTCATATTTACTCTCTTATCTACTCTTATTTTTACTCCTATTTACTTTCATATTTACTCTCTTATCTACTCTTATTTTTACTGAAATTTACTTTCATATTTACTCTCTTATCTACTCTTATTTTTACTCCTATTTACTTTAATATTTACTCTCTTATCTACTCTTATTTTTACTCTTATTTACTTTCTTATTTACTCTCTTATCTACTCTTATTTTTACTCCTATTTACTTTCTTATTTACTCTCTTATCTACTCTTATTTTTACTCTTATTTACTTTCATATTTACTCTCTTATCTACTCTTATTTTTACTCCTATTTACTTTCATATTTACTCTCTTATCTACTCTTATTTTTACTCCTATTTACTTTCATATTTACTCTCTTATCTACTCTTATTTTTACTCTTATTTACTTTCTTATTTACTCTCTTATCTACTCTTATTTTTACTCTTATTTACTTTCTTATTTACTCTCATATCTACTCTTATTTTTACTCCTATTTACTTTCTTATTTACTCTCATATCTACTCTTATTTTTACTCCTATTTACTTTCTTATTTACACTCTTATCTACTCTTATTTTTACTCCTATTTACTTTCTTATTTACTCTCATATCTACTCTTATTTTTACTCCTATTTACTTTCATATTTACTCTCTTATCTACTCTTATTTTTACTCCTATTTACTTTCATATTTACTCTCTTATCTACTCTTATTTTTACTCCTATTTACTTTCTTATTTACTCTCTTATCTACTCTTATTTTTACTCTTATTTACTTTCATATTTACTCTCTTATCTACTCTTATTTTTACTCCTATTTACTTTCATATTTACTCTCTTATCTACTCGTATTTTTACTCCTATTTACTTTCTTATTTACTCTCTTATCTACTCTTATTTTTACTCTTATTTACTTTTATATTGACTCTCTTATCTACTCTTATTTTTACTCCTATTTACTTTCATATTTACTCTCTTATCTACTCTTATTTTTACTCCTATTTACTTTCATATTTACTCTCTTATCTACTCTTATTTTTACTCCTATTTATTTTCTTATTTACTCTCTTATCTACTCTTATTTTTACTCTTATTTACTTTCTTATTTACTCTCTTATCTACTCTTATTTTTACTCTTATTTACTTTCATATTTACTCTCTTATCTACTCTTATTTTTACTCCTATTTACTTTCATATTTACTCTCTTATCTACTCTTATTTTTACTGAAATTTACTTTCATATTTACTCTCTTATCTACTCTTATTTTTACTCCTATTTACTTTCATATTTACTCTCTTATCTACTCTTATTTTTACTCTTATTTACTTTCTTATTTACTCTCTTATCTACTCTTATTTTTACTCCTATTTACTTTCTTATTTACTCTCTTATCTACTCTTATTTTTACTCTTATTTACTTTCATATTTACTCTCTTATCTACTCTTATTTTTACTCCTATTTACTTTCATATTTACTCTCTTATCTACTCTTTTTTTTACTCCTATTTACTTTCTTATTTACTCTCTTATCTACTCTTATTTTTACTCTTATTTACTTTCATATTGACTCTCTTATCTACTCTTATTTTTACTCGTATTTACTTTCATATTTACTCTCTTATCTACTCTTATTTTTACTCCTATTTACTTTCATATTTACTCTCTTATCTACTCTTATTTTTACTCCTATTTATTTTCTTATTTACTCTCTTATCTACTCTTATTTTTACTCCTATTTATTTTCATATTTACTCTCTTATCTACTCTTATTTTTACTCCTATTTATTTTCATATTTACTCTCTTATCTACTCTTATTTTTACTCTTATTTACTTTCTTATTTACTCTCTTATCTACTCTTATTTTTACTCTTATTTACTTTCTTATTTACTCTCTTATCTACTCTTATTTTTACTCCTATTTACTTTCTTATTTACTCTCTTATCTACTCTTATTTTTACTCTTATTTACTTTCATATTTACTCTCTTATCTACTCTTATTTTTACTCCTATTTATTTTCTTATTTACTCTCTTATCTACTCTTTTTTTTACTCCTATTTACTTTCTTATTTACTCTCATATCTACTCTTATTTTTACTCCTATTTACTTTCTTATTTACTCTCTTATCTACTCTTATTTTTACTCTTATTTACTTTCTTATTTACTCTCTTATCTACTCTTATTTTTACTCCTATTTACTTTCATATTTTCTCTCTTATCTACTCTTATTTTTACTCTTATTTACTTTCATATTTACTCTCTTATCTACTCTTATTTTTACTCCTATTTACTTTCATATTTACTCTCTTATCTACTCTTATTTTTACTCCTATTTACTTTCATATTTACTCTCTTATCTACTCTTATTTTTACTCCTATTTACTTTCATATTTACTCTCTTATCTACTCTTATTTTTACTCCTATTTACTTTCATATTTACTCTCTTATCTACTCTTATTTTTACTCTTATTTACTTTCTTATTTACTCTCTTATCTACTCTTATTTTTACTCCTATTTACTTTCTTATTTACTCTCTTATCTACTCTTATTTTTACTCTTATTTACTTTCATATTTACTCTCTTATCTACTCTTATTTTTACTCCTATTTACTTTCATATTTACTCTCTTATCTACTCTTATTTTTACTCCTATTTACTTTCTCATTTACTCTCTTATCTACTCTTATTTTTACTCCTATTTACTTTCTTATTTACTCTTTTATCTACTCTTATTTTTACTCTTATTTACTTTCATATTTACTCTCTTATCTACTCTTATTTTTACTCCTATTTACTTTCTTATTTACTCTCTTATCTACTCTTATTTTTACTCCTATTTACTTTCATATTTACTCTCTTATCTACTCTTATTTTTACTCCTATTTACTTTCATATTTACTCTCTTATCTACTCTTATTTTTACTCCTATTTATTTTCTTATTTACTCTCTTATCTACTCTTATTTTTACTCTTATTTACTTTCTTATTTACTCTCTTATCTACTCTTATTTTTACTCCTATTTATTTTCATATTTACTCTCTTATCTACTCTTATTTTTACTCTTATTTACTTTCTTATTTACTCTCTTATCTACTCTTATTTTTACTCCTATTTATTTTCATATTTACTCTCTTATCTACTCTTATTTTTACTCTTATTTACTTTCATATTTACTCTCTTATCTACTCTTATTTTTACTCTTATTTACTTTCTTATTTACTCTCTTATCTACTCTTATTTTTACTCCTATTTATTTTCATATTTACTCTCTTATCTACTCTTATTTTTACTCCTATTTACTTTCATATTTACTCTCTTATCTACTCTTATTTTTACTCTTATTTACTTTCTTATTTACTCTCTTATCTACTCTTATTTTTACTCTTATTTACTTTCTTATTTACTCTCTTATCTACTCTTATTTTTACTCCTATTTACTTTCATATTTTCTCTCTTATCTACTCTTATTTTTACTCTTATTTACTTTCATATTTACTCTCTTATCTACTCTTATTTTTACTCCTATTTACTTTCATATTTACTCTCTTATCTACTCTTATTTTTACTCCTATTTACTTTCATATTTACTCTCTTATCTACTCTTATTTTTACTCCTATTTACTTTCATATTTACTCTCTTATCTACTCTTATTTTTACTCCTATTTACTTTCATATTTACTCTCTTATCTACTCTTATTTTTACTCTTATTTACTTTCTTATTTACTCTCTTATCTACTCTTATTTTTACTCCTATTTACTTTCTTATTTACTCTCTTATCTACTCTTATTTTTACTCTTATTTACTTTCATATTTACTCTCTTATCTACTCTTATTTTTACTCCTATTTACTTTCATATTTACTCTCTTATCTACTCTTATTTTTACTCCTATTTACTTTCTCATTTACTCTCTTATCTACTCTTATTTTTACTCCTATTTACTTTCTTATTTACTCTCTTATCTACTCTTATTTTTACTCTTATTTACTTTCATATTTACTCTCTTATCTACTCTTATTTTTACTCCTATTTACTTTCTTATTTACTCTCTTATCTACTCTTATTTTTACTCCTATTTACTTTCATATTTACTCTCTTATCTACTCTTATTTTTACTCCTATTTACTTTCATATTTACTCTCTTATCTACTCTTATTTTTACTCCTATTTATTTTCTTATTTACTCTCTTATCTACTCTTATTTTTACTCTTATTTACTTTCTTATTTACTCTCTTATCTACTCTTATTTTTACTCCTATTTATTTTCATATTTACTCTCTTATCTACTCTTATTTTTACTCCTATTTATTTTCATATTTACTCTCTTATCTACTCTTATTTTTACTCTTATTTACTTTCATATTTACTCTCTTATCTACTCTTATTTTTACTCTTATTTACTTTCTTATTTACTCTCTTATCTACTCTTATTTTTACTCCTATTTATTTTCATATTTACTCTCTTATCTACTCTTATTTTTACTCCTATTTACTTTCATATTTACTCTCTTATCTACTCTTATTTTTACTCTTATTTACTTTCTTATTTACTCTCTTATCTACTCTTATTTTTACTCCTATTTATTTTCATATTTACTCTCTTATCTACTCTTATTTTTACTCTTATTTACTTTCTTATTTACTCTCTTATCTACTCTTATTTTTACTCTTATTTACTTTCTTATCTACTCTTATTTTTCTCCTATTTACTTTCTTATTTACTCTCTTATCTACTCTTATTTTTACTCCTATTTACTTTCATATTTACTCTCTTATCTACTCTTATTTTTACTCCTATTTACTTTCATATTTACTCTCTTATCTACTCTTATTTTTACTCTTATTTACTTTCTTATTTACTCTCTTATCTACTCTTCTTTTTACTCTTATTTACTTTCTTATTTACTCTCTTATCTACTCTTATTTTTACTCCTATTTATTTTCATATTTACTCTCTTATCTACTCTTATTTTTACTCTTATTTACTTTCTTATTTACTCTCTTATCTACTCTTATTTTTACTCCTATTTATTTTCATATTTACTCTCTTATCTACTCTTATTTTTACTCTTATTTACTTTCTTATTTACTCTCTTATCTACTCTTATTTTTACTCCTATTTACTTTCATATTTACTCCCTTATCTACTCTTATTTTTACTCCTATTTACTTTCTTATTTACTCTCTTATCTACTCTTATTTTTACTCCTATTTATTTTCATATTTACTCTCTTATCTACTCTTATTTTTACTCTTATTTACTTTCTTATTTACTCTCTTATCTACTCTTATTTTTACTCCTATTTACTTTCTTATTTACTCTCTTATCTACTCTTATTTTTACTCCTATTTACTTTCATATTTACTCTCTTATCTACTCTTATTTTTACTCCTATTTATTTTCATATTTACTCTCTTATCTACTCTTATTTTTACTCTTATTTACTTTCTTATTTACTCTCTTATCTACTCTTATTTTTACTCTTATATACTCTATTATCTACTCTTATGTATTCTCTTATTTATTTTTTAATCTACTTTCTTAATTTTATTTATTTACTTTATTTAGTCTTATTTATTGTCTTATTTGCCTTCTTGTTTACTATTATTATTTCGTTATTTACTTTCTTACTCTTATTTACTCCCTTGTTTACTTTCTAATTTACTCTTATATTTACTTTTATTTTAATGGCATGTCAGTCTGTTAGGGTTATTTTATGCCTAGAAATTAAGGCATCATGTTCATTGTACATTGATATTGACATTTCTGTTTAGTTGGGTTTTTTTTGTGGTGGGGCATAGATTGGACCCTAATATGTACTACCATTCTTGATCAGAGTACTTTTATTTACCCTCATTTAATTTATTTACTCTCTTATTTACTCATATTTACTCTTTTTTTTCTTTATTAACTATTCTCTTATTTAACTTTCTTATTTCCTCTTATATTTACTTGTTTATTTATTCTTATATTTTCAAACCCAGTCTGCTTGGGATGTAGAATACACTGATAGCATCTCTATTCAAGGGTAAGAACCCCTTCAACGAGTGTCTTGGATATGACACTAAACAATCTGATGTCAAGGCTCCAGTAATGCTGGTGCTTTGGGGAATGTGGAGTACTCCTTCATTGCCATTGCTCCCAGGTCTACTCTGGCCTGGAGTGGTAGTATCTATTAGGGTCTTATCTATGAGTCAAATAGAACTGTTTGACATTTAAATTGAGTGCAAACAAATGATTTATGCTAAATTGAATTGTTAGAAATAGAACTGTTTGATCATGTAACTGTGTGTATAAACAAATTACTGATGTTTAATTAAATTGTTAGTGATACATAGCAATACCTGGAACCATTTAACTTTGTAGACTTATGTTTACAAATTATATATATCTAATATATAAGTATAAACTGGATTTGGCATTAAATAACCTACAATGGTTAATATCCCATAAAACCAAACCAAACCATCTGATTACTCACAAAAGGCAGACTTTGGCATTAAATAACCCACTAAGGGTTGATGTGCTAACCAACCTACCAACCAATTTTATTTTTGTATTTTTCATTTTTTTTTCAGAGTGCTGTTATTATGATCTCCCTTCAGATTGGTCATCTTGTGTTGATTATATTAACTTCAGGTTAGTTGATATTTCCTTCTTTTTTTTCTTTAAAAAAAAAAACAAAAAAAAATGTTTGTGTAAATGATTTTACTTGTTTCAGTGCAATTACATATGCACTGAATATTATTCAGGGTTTTGAAAATCCTTATTCCAAACGTATTTTGACAGAATACACAATTTTGTACTCAGATTTTAGTTTCTTTGTGTAATGGCATATCAACCTTTGTGGGTTATTCATTGCCAAAGCCATTCTTGTTGGAGAACAGCAGTGGTATTATTTAACTGAGAGCTGAGGAGATAAGAGGGTTCATACCTTTCTCAAGGGTATCCATATTTACCAACCCCTCTGCTTGGGCAGGATATGACACAAAGTCAATTTTTAAGCTGAGTTTAACAGGTTTGAATTCAGAGTTTTCCTTCTCCTAGACTAGTTGCCTCACCAAGGCTGAAGAACCCAGTCTGTCTTACTATTTACCCATACCTGGAAGGAGAAGAATTGGATTCATACCTTTCTCAAGGGTATCAGTCCAAAAGTGAATATAATAGTGTGACTGGAATTTGAACTCACTAATTGTCACAGTCCTGTATATTAGCCACTACTTAACAGAGACTCCCTAGTACTTAAATTTGAGAAAAAAATAAAGTGACTGTTATTCTATCTTTGTGTGCAGAAAAATGTAGTTTTAACTGTAATTAGACCACCCACTAACCTGTTGGATTCCTTTTGTTTTGGCAGTCCATGATGATATTGTTGCTTCTATTTAGGAAGGAGTGAAGTATTGTAATCCTTATTTCAAAAAGATTTTTGTGACATTGAAAATTTGGAGGATTAAAAAAATGATGTTCAGCATGAAAAAAATTCAGTAAAATTATCATTCAGTTGTAGACGGAATTGAAAATTGCTTTATTCTCTAAGTTAGAATATTTGAAGTGTATTTCCCTTATAAAAAGAAATCTTACTATGGTGTGCTGTTTTTCTGTGTTATGTTACTCACACTTATACAGAGACATAGAGAAAGAGAGAGATGCCCTACTTACCAACACATGCATGTGTGTGTGCGCACACACACGCACACACACACACACACACACTTGCCAATGGTCAGAGAGACTGGGATTTAATCCCAGGTTGAATCATACCAAAGACTCAAAAAATAGTACTTGATGTCTCTTTGCTTAACACATCATTTTTAGGTACAGTTCAAGGGTAAAGTAGAGTAATCCATAGAAAGGAGTAATGCCCTCTTCTACACCTTGGTGTAGTAGCTATTGAAAAGGGAGCGTTTGGGTCGCCCTTGACTATGGTTGGGCCACTTACTTAACTGAATATTATTAAAGAAGTTTCTATATCATATTGATTAATAATGAAGTTTGGTATATTTATTGATAAATAGTGCTTGATATTGGTGATAGAGCATATGTATATATCTAAGGTGGGATAGTAGGGACATAGAGTTAATAGTGCTTGGTGACCGTCACTAAATGGCATTGGCTGTCTCCACTATCCTAATTTAGATCTATCTGTGTGTGTATATATATATATATATAAAGATGGCTGTTGTAGGTCCAAAGAAAGAATAAGGATATATTTAAAATAAGATATTCAAAAAATACAAATCTCTCCGTGGACCATATTATTTTATATATATATATATATATATATATATGCACACACATACACACACAGATAGATTTTATTTATATATATATGAAGAAAATAGAAAAACAAAGTATTGCAAAGCCAACGTTAAAATTTTTCGGAATAATTGAACAGTTATATGATCTTTCTTTGTATGTATATTTTTTCTTTTTTAGCAAACAAATAATAATCACTAAAAATACTCTTTCTTACCCCATTGAGAAATCCTTCTCTTCCTATTTTATCATCTGTTAAAATCTGCCGACCTTGTTAACTTGTTTAGCTTTCCTTTACTACTAAACACACATATTCGTGTACATTCATACATATACACTACCTGTGCCTATACCCATCCATAGAAGTATGCTCAAAATACACTATGCCTGTATGCATGCATATTCATATAAATATGCTTACACCTATATGCATACACGTTATTGCACCTAAAAATGTGCACCCAGGGGCAAGAGCTTATAATGTCACACTGCCATTTATGCCTCATACTCTGTTTGTGTCAATAACTATGTAAATTTAGTCTCTGCCCAGTTTGCCTTCACAGAGATGCCAACTGTTTGTTCAGAGTTATCTCCCCTTGGCTTTTGTCAACGATGACAACCTCACGAGGTAATAGAACAATAAAGAGACTTCAACTCCTGGTTTTAAATCCATGGTTGTTGCACTTGCAAGACTAGTGAACCCTGTCTACATTATTATTTTACTCATAACTGAGTAATGGGTGGAGGAGGGGACAGAAAGATATTGATTCTGGCTTTTTCTAAAGGAATTAGTTTTAAGAGAATGTAAACAAACCTTGGACAGAATTTGAACCTTGCAGAAAGTACACTCTATTTAAGATTTTTAACACTGTCTATGAAAAATGTTTATGGTTGTAAAAAAAAACAAAACAGAACAGCCAAACACAAAACAAATTTCCTTTTAGAAAGTGAGAAGTATCTTATTTATTTTATTTTTTAGATGAAGCATTGTCAATCAACATTATTAACTTAAGAACTTTGAGTCCCCATGTCCTTGGGCCTCTTTACCCTGAGTTCTTGGCTTTTCTGAAAAAATATAAAATATCAAAACATTGGTATTGATATGATATGAATAGTTTGTTTAAAATGATTGGGAACTTTATTGGCTCTTAAAACTTTGATATTGAAAATAAATTTGAATCATTTATTTGTTTAAAATGATTGTGAACTTTATTAATATATTAGATCATAAAACATTGATATTACAGCTAAATATGAAGTGTTTGTTTATTTAAAATGATTGTGAAGAGAAATTTTTGTGCTTTATATAATTATTAAACTGATTTAGACATAAAATAACCCAACAAGGATTGACCACACACTTATGGCCTGTGTTAAGAGGTGTGGGACCCAACTGGGAATATATATAATGCAATGTGTTGTTGTGATGAGCTGAAGACTCCTTAGGAGCAATTGGTCCAATTGACTGCACACAATATGATTAAGAAATATGACTGGAAAGAAAAAAAAAACCAAGTAGTTGAAATTAACAATTTATTCATATAACTTATTTCAGTTATGCAGCTTCATTAGATACTATGAAATTTAAAAAAAAATGTTCTGTTTGTTTTGTTGTTTAATGACATATCAACCTTCTTGGGTTATTTAATGCCAAATCCATCCTTTTCGAAGAACAGTAGTAGTACTATTTAACCCATTGCTGGGAGGATAAGAGGGTTCATACCTTTCTCAAGGGTATTTGTCCGAAAGTGAATGTAATAGCGTGACTAGAGTTCTAACTCGCTCACTATGATTCCGCAGACCAGCATTTTTAACCATTACACCACGAGGACACCTCCCCCCCAAAAAAAATGTAAATGAAAATTGTTGATATAATCATTATGGAATCCAATGCTGATTGTTAATAATTTCTGTTTTCATTTTAAAAAGAATATTCCATTGTGTGTTTGGTTTGGTTTCTTTGTTTAATGACATATCAACTTTCATGGGTTATTTAATGTCAAATCTATCCTTGTAAAAAAACAGTAGTGGTACCATTTAATCCATAGCTGGGAGATAAGGGGTTTCATACCTTTCCTGAGTGTGTTAATTTGAAAGTAAACATAATAGAATGACTGGAGTTTGAACTTGCTTCCTATGATATTGCAGTCCAGCACATTAGCCACAATGCTACATAGACACCCCCCTCCTTTATAGTATGTGATGAAGTGAATTATGAAAGATAATACTATTACATGAGAATATGATTTCTCTATTTTCTGCTTTTGTTTATGAGTATATATTTTTTTGTTTCTTCATTTTGTTTTCTCCAGACTGAAAAACACTATTTGAAGTATTAAAAGTTTGAAATAAGAATGGTTGTTAAAATAAAGAAAATAATTTAATCATTTTGTTTTTCTTTTACAGTGGAACTTGCACGAAAGCTCTTAACTCATTGTGGGAATGGGTTTCTTCTCTGCCAGTCATATATTTCTACTATCCTTCTCTTTTCTGGTTTTTACACTGTGACTTTCCGTTTAAATGTAAGTAATTTATTTTGTACGGTAATAAAGATATGTTTCTATGTTAATGTTAATATTAAACATAATATTTGATTGTGAAATCTAGTATATAATACCCTATGTAAAAAATTTTATTCCTGGATATTATGTTATTTCTTAATTGCTTATGTTTTAAAGGTATAGAAAATGGCCCTCATTCCCTTTAAATTTTGATTTTGTGCTTTGGATAATGAAATTTAAAAATACATCTATTTTCTATGTAAAAATGGGCAAATTTGCCCATTCAGATTTACCTAAGGTTTGAATAAAACAACATATGAATTAAAATTAACTTGTATTTATACTAAAGTTAAAGAAAAATGTGTACCATAGCCAGATATGGCTATGTGTGAAATGGACATATAATGTTTGTATATACATAGAACATAGGAATCTCGAAACAAGAAAAACACTTACCACTTCTTAGTTCAGGTACGGAGCTTTTTCTTACCTTTGACTTTAAAGGTTCTTCGACATAAGGAGAGAGATACACATTCTTTCTATTCTGGCTTTTTCATCTGTCCCCACCCCACCAACACGTGCGCACCTGCCCAAGGCTTCGGCGAGCAAGAGAAAGTCAACCGTCTTCATCTGAGGCAGGTCTCAATACTACTAACTGACTTTTTCAAAATCCCCAAAATCCTCTGCGTGCTTCCAGTGTGTGACGTCACCCGCACTCTGTAGCCCCGTTTCCCATCTGGGCTATTGTGACATCTCTGTGTGACATGTGTGCGTGCACGTGTGAACACTTGCGTTAATGTTGCACCTAAGTAACCCATGCACTGAGCCGAAAGGTTCTCAGCCTAACTAAACCCAAAGGCATAAAACGAAATCCCTTGGTCATTATATTACACATGTACCAAAGTGAGTAGTTTTTTGAGATTTCTGACTGTAATGTAAATTCTTTTCACATATCAATCTTCCCAAATATAGTCTCCAACATGCTTTCATTATATACTCTTTGGTTTCAAAATTAAAGTTTAAAGAGAAGAATAAGTATTTTCCATTTATTTTAGGCATAAGCAGTTGGGAAATAATAGTTTCTACCCAGGAATAAGAAAAAATAACAATTTTGGTACATAGTATAATTATTTGATAATAATTGATAAAATTTGATAGAAGTTTGATTTATTCACATGTTTGCAATGTATGTTTACTGATTTTATAAAAGTTGGAAATCTTGAAAATGAATGGCAGTACGAAATTGCTCTATGGTGGGCACCCACTTTAACATATAGATTTCTAATGATGTAAATTTCCTAAAATTGTCATTTATTCAAATTGTTTCAAAGCAAAGTTTTAACGGACTTCTTAAAAATAATTCTGATTATTATTATTTTGAGGTTAAAAAATATCTTTTTGTTCTAAAAGAGCTATAAAAAAAGACTTTTAAAGATTTTAGAAGTTTACCACCTAATCAAACAAAGACTTGAAGGTAATTGCATACTACACTAAATAATAGAATGAATGATATTTCTAATTAACATCTAAAAAGAAAATCATATCAACTTTGAAAGGAGAAAATAAATCAAAAAGTTACTTATTGACTCATAAAACAATGGTATCTTTCTTTTTATAGTATCATTATTTTATTTTTATTTTTCTCTTCCATCATGATTTTTTCAGTCTTGAAATTGAGATGACAGTACAAAATTGCTCTATGGTGGCCACCCACTTTTTCTTTTACTGTTTTTTTAAATGCAAATAAAAAGAGTTGTACAGATGTTTAGATGTCTATTATGATCAATGTTTCAGATTAGAAATACTAATCCAAAAAGAAAGTATTGCTTTTGTCTAAAAATGAACTGAAATAAACATTAGAGGAAAAAAGACAGAAAACAAGTTGGAAATTAAATGATCATTAAAGAAAGAAAAAAATGCCTCTGTCCCATAAATGTTACATTTAATGTACAGAATATGGAGAGAGAGAGAGAGAGAGAGAGAGAGAGAGAGAGAGAGAGAGAGACAAATATGTAGAAAAGATAAACAGAAGAAAGATATATATTTGGTGAGGATGAAGATTTAATTATTATTTATTAAGTATTTAGACCAACCAACATGTATTTAAACTTTAAATTTAAATGCTTCCTGTATGTAAACAAATTTAAAGTTAAAATACATGTTTGCCTAGATAATTAATAAATAAAACTTCATGCACACCAAATATATATCTTTCTTCTGTTTCTCTTTTATACAGAATATATATATATATATATATATATATATATAATCTCACAACTATTTTGGGACAGAGCCAGAGATAGTAGTGATTTTATTAGCAATACAAGCAAAATGGTATTATTATTTTTTTTTAATTTAAGATGACTTTTTTTTTAGCCCAAGGGTTGGAAATTTATTGATGAGAATGTCAATGACCCAGTGCAAGTGATAGAGTTGTGGAGCAAATTCTTATTCTTATCTGTGTCATCAGGGACCCTTTGTGGTAAGTTTTTATCATTTCTAATTCTAAACACCTCCCTCCTGTTTATTGATTGAATAAATTCAATTGTAAACAAAATTATTAGTTATTTGAATACAGTTGTCTCCCTTTAATACAATTCTTGTGAGGTCTAAGAAAACTAACCGGCTTAGAACTGAATTTTGTTATGATGTTACCAAGTTATTCAGTTTCCTGTTTGCAGTTCAATGTCCTCTCTTTTGGTATATTGTTATTTACTAAGCTTACTTTAGGTATGGCACAAGGCGAGAAGTATGGGGGCATCCAGTGGGAAACAAACCCACTAATAATAGTCTTCTAATCTACCTTGCTAACCATTAAACTACATGAGTTACCTTTCTTTTGGTATATAGTTATTTACTAAAGTTATCTTAGATATGGCACAAGGTCAGAAGGTTTGGTTGCCAGTAAGAATCGAACTCACTACCTATTCTTCTAATCTAGCTTGCTAACCATGACACTATGTAAGGTACTCCTCCTTCGTTAATAATCCCATCCTTTCTTTGTTAAGTGAGTTGGATGACTGTAGGTGAGGGTAACCTGAAGGCTCCCTTTTCAATAGCTACTACACTGAGGTGTAGGGTCGGGTGTTACTCCTTTCCCAGGATTGCTCCACTTTACCTTTGATCCGTACCTTATAATACTAAGTTAAGGAAGGAGGCATCAAGATTTTTTGAGTCTTTGGTATTATTTAACTTATATTTATCAACCCCTCCGCTCGGGCAGGATATGACACAAGGTCAATTTTTTCAAGCAGAGTTTAACAGGTTTGAATTCAGAGTTTTCCTTCTCCTAGACTAGTTGCCTCACCAGGGCTGAAGAACCTAGTCTGCCCTACTATTTACCCATAGCTGGAGGGAGAATAATTGGATTCATACCTTTTCCAAGAGTATTAGTGCTATGTGAAATGCAATCAGTCTCGGCCAGGATTTGAACTCGTGTCGCCGTGTCCATTCCCTGCGACGATAACCATTACACCACGGGCACCTCCTTGGTATTATTTAACTTATGATTGAATCCCGGTCTCCTGGACCTTTGGTGAACACTCTAACCATTATACCAGACTATATATCTCACCCATTTATTCATATGCAAATCATTGTCCAATATCACTACATCTTCCTGAAACAAAAAGCTTTTATGCCCCTTGTATAACTTGAGCTTCTTCTATATGTTTCATTTTCTATATATCTTTGAATCTCTCTCCCCCTCATTGAGATCTTTGTATATTTCTCTTTATAAGAAATCTAGATCTCTCTTATGAATTATTAAAATCTCGTTGTTCTTCATATTCCATGTTTGAATCCTTGAAACTCTTTTGATCTTTTACTGTCTTCTTCACTCATTTCCTATTGTTGGTTTATAAGGTCTGTGGGTTTGGGATTGTTTACTGTCACATCCTCTTCCATCTCTTCTTTGTATTCCCATCAGGTGTGGTTTGTTGGCATTGAATAAACATACGAATAAATTTCATTGTTGTTTCTACCTCTTCTTTCTTCTTCTTCTCCTTCTCCCTTCTCTTTTTCTCTTCTTGTTTCCAAAAGGATCACTGCTGTTTTCTTTCAGTTCTGTGAAAGTCAATCAACTGATGGAGCGCCTGACTTGTCTATTTATTCATACTAGAACCCACACATTCAGGCACCTCCATCAAGTTTAAGCGTCCGCATTATGCTTAAACTGCTATTTTTACATTCAGAAGAACCCGGATTCTCTTTCTTCGTTGTGCTGAAATATCCAAGAGCCAGTGCATATTAGTTTTTCTTATATTGAGATTCGACATGCCAGTCAAAGTCTGACCCTTTTCTTTGAGAATACAGTAGGTCCTATACATTTCCTGTCTTCTGTCACATCAAGATCTTATTTGGTCATCATGGACAATAATATTATTCTCATTTTTCGATATTAATGCTATATTGTATCCCTATTTTTTGGTTAAACCTTAAATATCATTAATTCTTTTTATCAACTCTTGCCATTGAATAATATCAATGTATGCATTTAATGAGATTTGGTTGAATTGCAAATGTTCCAGCATTTTATATCTTAGAGAAGTATTGGATCTAACTTTAATCAATCATAGAAGAATTCATTTTTCTTCAATAGACATTTCTTTTTTCGTAAATGTTCAGATTCACAGAATCTATTGGCATTTTGTAGTTGATGCAGAAAGTTTATTATTGTTTCTTCTTGTTCTTATTTTAATGTCAGGAATGTAGTTGGTTGAGAAATGAAGAAACTCTGTTTAGGGCTAATATTCTTAGCTCAATATCCTTGATTTGGTTGAATGTCAATTCTTCCAATTTTCTTGGATAAGTTATTGCAGAAATTTTCCTAATGGCTTCACAACTGGCTGTAACCAAAACTAACTCTGTGATTTCATTTTTACCTCCATATTCTTTCTTGTTTTTGAGCTTCTTTCCTCCAACATGGGCAGCAAAGTATGATGTTATCAAGTAAATTATTTGGCCCAGTCGGTTGGGGCTGTAGAATACACCAACTATATCTCTGCAGAGGAGTAAGACTCCCCCAATGAGTGTCCTGATTTATGACACTGAACAATCTGATGGTGAAGTATTGGGGAATGCAGAGTACCCTTTCATTGGACCATTGGTGAACACTACTCATTAGGCCAATGGCCCAGTTGGGAATATGGAATACTCCTTAATTGCCATTACTTCTAAGTCCACTCTAACTCAAAGTGGTATTATGTTTTAGGGTTCTGTCTTGGTCAAATAGATCTGTTTGAAAATTATTTGTATTTGATAGGAATACTTGATACCATATAACTATGTAAGTTATTTGGTTTGATTTCTTTGTTAAATGGCATATCAACATTTGTGGGTTATTTGATGCCAAACCTGTCATTGTAAAAGAACACTGGGTAAATTATATGTATCAAGAATTGTTACTTGAAGCTATAATTGTTTACTAACGATTATTATTATTAGTTATTTGAAACCATATAACTTTATACAAACAAATTCTTATTAAATAAAAGTGGTTGCTTGACCCATTCTAATTGTATATAAATTATCAGTATTAGATAAGTGTGTTTGAAGCCATACAACTGTACAAATTATTTGTATTAGATAGGAATCCTTGGTAATATAAAAATCATTTTATAATAATAATTTTTTTGTACAAAGTTATATGGCTTCAAGTAACCAATAATGATAATCATCATCATCATGTCGTGCCGGTAGCACGGATATCCCTGACCCTCTCTCGCCACTTCTCCCTATCATTCATCACCTCTGGCAGGTCTTCAGGGCTACATCCCATATCCTCACATAGCTGCTGTATGTATGTTCGAGCTGGTCGTCCTGCTTTTACTTGGCCATATGTAGGGGGTCCATAGGAGTACATCACTTATGAGCTCATCCTTGCTTCTCCAGCAATGACCTGCATGTCTGGTTCGTCTAGTTTGGATAGTTTTCATGATGGGAGGCAGGTGGCTGTATAGTTGGTGCCTTGTGTGGTGTTGCTGCCAGGACTTGTTCAATATTGCTTACAACATTCTTGTGTAATTGCTGTCCAGCTTCTTCTCCAGCAGTTTAGTTAGCATCCAAGTAGTGCATCCAATAATCTTTTGTAAACAATCATAGCTTCCAGTAACAATTCTTGATACAAATAATTTACTTGCTGTTCTTTTATAAGGATGGCTTTGGCATTAAATAACCCATTAAGGTTGATATGCCATTAAACAAAGAAATTAAACCAAATAATTTACACACAGTTATGTGGTATCAAGTATTCCTATCAAATACAAATAACTTTCAAACAGATATACTTGACCCAAAGATCGAACCCTAACAGTTACTACCACTTTGAGTCAGAGTGGACCTGGAAGTAATCGCAATTAAAGGGTACTCCATATTCTCCAGAACTGAAGCCTCATTATTACTATTTGTTTTATTTTTTGTTTGGATATTTCTAAGGAGATTTTTGCACACATTTATATGTTAACAAGTATTAGGCATAAAATAACCCCAGATCAATTGACATGCTGTTAAAATCAATTAATCAGTCATGCATTCAATATAAAGTAATTATATATTCATCTTATAGATGTATAATGATATTGGATAGTGGTGTTATGTAATTTGCATATGAAAAAATGAAATATGTTTACTTTGGTTTTATGGCATATCAAACCATTGTAGGTTATTTAATGCCAAATCCTGTTCATACATGTATATTAAATCTGTATATGATTTCTAAACACATTTTATCGATAACATTCTTAAACGAGCTTGAACTCTTTTTTGCACACAGTAAAATGGTTTCAAGTATTGCTATATAACAGTCCCAATTTAACATCTGTCATTTGTTTGCACACATTGGGAGTAATTGCAGTGAAGGAGTACTCCACATTGTCCAAATCTCCAAGGCCGGAGCCTCATTATCGGATTGTTTAATGTCATATCCAGGACACTTGTTGGAGAGGTCTTACCGCTCTGTAGAGATTCAGTTGGTATATTCTACCACTCTACCCAACTGGGCTAAGAATGGGACAGACATAGTCATACTCTTAGGAGAAAAGAAAGGATATATATCAAGAGATAGGACATTGAACTATAAAAACAAAATAACTTGGTAATATCATAACAAAAGGTAAAATAAAAAATAGATTCTCCTCATTATAAATGTTCCAATTTCAAAGTTTTCTATGATTGTATTATTAAGAGAAAGAGTATATCTTGAACTTAAGACATTTGTAAAATAAGCACTATTCATAAAAAAATCATCATAATTTCCATAAATTCCGGTCAGAAATATTAATATTTGATAAAATGGTAAATGCCAAGTTGATTAATTTGAATGTTTTTTATTTTTATTTTAAAGGTTCCAGTAATTTCCTACCCAAGATTTGGTACAATAATCTGCTAGTTTCCACACAGGTAAATATAATTAAACTAGCACTGAACCCATAAAAAAAATGAATGGATTGTTTATATATGGATTGGTTCTTCTGTTTGTCTATGGATTTGAGATGGTGGCAAATATAGGAGAATCAAGTGATTGAAATACTTTTAAGTCTTTTAAGTGAACAGAAAGAAAGAAGTTGCAAGAAAAAAGCAATGTTAGAAGGGAAGAACACAAAGTGATATAGAGAAGCTGTAGTACAGAAGGTTACACTGCTTATTCAAGTCAGTAGCCAAATTTACTTCAGGTTCAAGTCATAAGTTGTTGAGAGAGAGAGAGAGAGAATTTCAGTGTATTTGCTTTGGGAGGATTATTTGTGGTGCCTTCCAATTGGTCAAAAAAGGTCATGTGACCTGCCTATCACTATGTATGTAGAGTAAGCTGTCAGCTAGTGTCTTATGTAATGTACGTTCCTATTTTTCGACACTAATAAAAGACTCATGAATAATATTGAGATTTGACTTAGAGTGTAACATTTGTAATGAGGGAATGAGAGAGAGAGAGAGAGAGAGAGAGAGAGAGAGAGAGAGAGAGAGAGAGAGAGAGTCAGTAGTGTTGTCTACTTAGTTATTACCTGTGGAAAAATGAGGGATATATTTGAATTTCTAAAATGCTTTATGTTACCATAATAATGTGAGTTCTCAGTAGTGGGACTAGGTTGCATCCCTGTAGCATGCTCTGTCTTATATATCTAACTAGATTTTTTTCTATTTGCCAGAATTTAAATATGAAATATGTTTTATTAAAAAAATTTAAAAATCCAAAAAAGAAAATGTGTTAGTTTTTTTTTTACAATAATTTTCTTCAAATCAAAATTTCCAAGTTCAAGGGAGGTAAATAGGGGAAAAAATAGTCACTTTAAAGAGATTTGATTAAAAACATTTTAACTCACTTACTACGATGTTGCAATCCAGCATGAAGGTAATGAACCACACTGGATTGTGAGATGCTAAGCTTGCTAAGTGTTGCTCATCAGATTTGCCTCCATCACTTGGAACACTGTTTCGGAAACCCTGGTTTTAGTCCTACCTGATTTTGACTGATTGTTGAGGTTCTTTACCAAGGCCTTCGATTCCATACACAGAGGGAAGATGGAGCAAATCCTACTAGCTTACGGCCTACCAAAAGAAACCGTAGCAGCGATAATGATTCTCTACAGAAACACCAAAGTAAAAGTACGTTCACCAGATGGAGACACGGAATACTTCGACATTGTTGCAGGAGTACTACAAGGAGACACACTAGCCCCGTACCTCTTTATCATCTGTCTAGACTATGTGCTTAGGACTTCGATGGACAAAATCAGAGAAAATGGCTTTGAGCTGACTAAGAGAAGAAGCAAAAGGTACCCCGCAAAAACAATCACGGACGCCGACTACGCTGATGACTTGGCGTTACTAGCGAATACGCCTAATCAAGCAGAGACACTACTACATAGTCTGGAACGAGCTGCAGCTGGCATTGGCCTACATGTCAATGCAAACAAAACCGAATATATGTGTTACAACCAAACAGGCAACATTGCCACACTAGACGGAGCCTCTCTGAAACTAGTCGACAAATTCACCTACCTAGGAAGCAGCGTCTCATCAACCGAGAAGGACATCGACACACGACTGACGAAGGCATGGACAGCTATCGATAGGCTCTCGATCATATGGAAGTCGGACCTAACAGATAAAATGAAACGCAGTTTCTTCCAGGCAGCGGTTGTGTCGATACTGCTATATGGATGCACCACATGGACGCTTACAAAACGGCTGGAGAGGAGGCTGGACGGAAATTACACAAGGATGTTGAGAGCAGTATTAAACAAGTCCTGGCGACAACACCCCACGAGACTCCAACTATACGGACACTTGCCCCCCATCACAAAAACTATACAAGTTCGACGAACCAGACACGCAGGACACTGCTGGAGAAGCAAGGACGAGCTCATAAGCGATGTACTCCTGTGGACCCCCACTCATGGATGTGCAAGAGTGGGACGACCAGCACGAACTTACATACAGCAGCTATGTGAGGACACGGGTTGTAATCCTGAAGACCTGCCGGAGGCGATGAATGATAGGGAGAAATGGCGAGAGACGGTCAGGGATATCCGCGCAGGCGGCGCGACATGATGATGATGATGTTGAGGTTCTTGCAATTGGGTCAGAATTTCTTGATCTCTCTGGTTCCTGTACAGTGATCAACTGCACCATTACCTCTTTCAAAACGAATGTTTTTGTTGCTTTGGCTGTGTTATTGCCCAATTCAAACTTGTAAAGCATAAGTTCTTGAATTCGACTACATTGCACCTTCATTTGTGTGGCTTTCAAATACCACATTTGGAGTGAAGCAATTCACAACATGTCTGTGCCCCAGGGATAAGGCCGACTGCATGAATTTGCTGTTGGTTCCCCCCCCCTCCAGCTTTTTAGCCGAGCTGTCTGGCATTTGTGTTGGATGGGGCATTGTCGATCTAAGGTGGACTTGAGACTGGAAGGCCCTCGGCTTTGGTTGGGTCACCTTTGGGTGGGCAAGCTGCATTATTAACACCTTTGTATAGCACTGGACTTCATGTTCCAGTTTAAGCTATAATCTGGCATCTGTGCCTGGATTCATGCTTGGGTTCACATCCAGGTAGGCTCATCAGGCTCACATTGCACCAAGTGAACTGATGACCAGCATGGACCAGCAGGGCTTGAGCTTTGGTTTGGGTCTAACCTTCCCCTCCCCTAACACCCACTATAATCTGACCTTCAGGTCATTTGACCTTGTGTCAAGTCCTGTTTGGTAGAAGGCAGAGACAAATATATGTGTCAGTATACCAATTATCACATAGTAAATCAGCTCGGGCGGTAGAATACACCAACTTCATCTCTGCAGAGAGGTAAGACCCCTCTTATGAGTTTCCTGTATATGACACTAAACAATCTGATGGTGAGGCTTCAGTAATGCTGGAGCTTTGGGGAATGCAGAGTACTCCTTCATGGCCATTGCTCCCGGGTTCACTCTGGCCCAGAATGGTAGTGCTTGATAAGGTCCTACCTATGGGTCAAATAGAACTGTTTGACATTTAAACTGAGTGCAAACAAATGACTAATGCTAAATTGAATTAGAAATAGAACTGTTTGACCATTTAACTGTGTATAAACAAATGACTGATGCTTAAATGAATTGTTGGTGATATATAGCAAGGTAAATACCCTTAGGAAAGGTATGAATACAATTATTCTCCCTCCAGCTATGGGTAAATAGTAGGACAGACTAGGTTCTTCAGCCTTGGTGAAGCAACTAGTCTAGGAGAAGGAAAACTCTGAATACAAACATGTTAAACTCTGCTTAAAAATTGACCTTGTGTCATACCCTGCTCAAGCGGAGGGGTTGGTAAATATGGATATTTAGCAATACTTGGAACCATCTAACCGTGTGCAAATGAATGAGAAATATTGAATAGAATTATTGGTATTACTTGAAACTCTTTAACTGTGTTCCTAAATTGAATTATTGGTATTACCATATTTACCGCTCAGGCAGGATATGACACAAAGTCAATTTTTAAGTGAAGTTTAACAGGTTTGAATTCAGAGTTTTCCTTCTCCTAGACTAGTTGCCTCACCAAGGCTGAAGAACCTAGTCTGCCCTACTATTTACCCATTTGCAAATGAATGAATAGTGTTGAATAGAATAATTAGTCTTAAATAACAATACTTGTAACCACTTCACTGTCTGCAAACAAATGATTAATATTGAATTGAATTATTAGTGTTAGATAGCAATAATTGAAACTATTTAACTATGTAGAAACAATAGCATTACTAGTATATTAACAAATAGTTCTAACTCCTTTAAAAATAAAATTACCTACAAACTATTAACTTAAAAATCTTATAGGTATATCCATTTAAATGTGTGCAAACAAATGACTGATGTTAAATTGTCATTGTTACATAGCAATACTTGAAACCATTTAACTGTGTGGAAAAAAATGAGTTCAGGCTCATTCAAAAATACTATTTACAAAATGTGTTTATAAATCATATATATCCAATATGTATGTATAAATAGGATTTGGTATTAAATAATCTTTGATAGTTGATATGCCATAAAACCTAACCCAACCAAACCAAAACAATTACCTCAATACTAACCACTACCAGTTATTTTCCATGGCTTGAACTGCTTTGGTCAAGTGATAGATGTGCTGCAAACTTGCATATACCAAAGTATTGCAAAACTTTTGATCTATTCTAGTGTATTCGTTTATAGTAATGCAAGGGAAGAGAGGAAGGGAGAGAAGAAAGCAGTTTTGATCAGGACAATGCTGTAATGTTCATCATTCATCATGTAGCAATAAAAAAATGAATGACAAAGGTTAACCAACAAAGAAACATTTATTTATGATTCTATAAAACAAGCAATTCATATGGTTGAAAAATCTGTTTGAAAGTTCTTTTTAGTTGAGAGTTAATGTTGCATAAAAAAACAGGAGCAGAAGGAAACAGAAGTTTGAAGCTCAGAGCATAGGCTTATTTGTGTTCATATTTGCTGTGGTGTGGGGAAAGGAATGTTAGCTTTGGAACAGTTCTGTGGTAATGTTGGAATTTGTTCCTTCTTGAGTGTTATGAGTACCATATAACTTGGTATTATCTGCCACATGGTTATGTTACCAAAGCTGGTTCCACTGAAAAATTCTCTGGTTCAGTGAGATAAGGTATCTTTTAATAAAAATCTAATCAAAGATATCTTGTAAGAAAACAGTAATCCGCTTTTAATAATTTTTTTTCATAAAATATACAAATTTATCACAAATAAAAGCTATGTTGCTTATTAAATATTTCATTTATTATGTTTTTTATATGAATACATTTTTGTTTTTTAAAAAAAAAATTATGTTTCATTTAGTGTCTCATTAAAATTAGGATGGCTGGGGTTGTCTAAAAAAATACAAACATAGGTGATATAATTTTTTGAAAATCGTTTATAGGTTCCATGACAGACTACACATGGGAGCCAATGCTATCAAGTGATAGAAAGAAACAGAAACTGATGTTATTAAAAAGCCCTATTTCAAGCCAGGTGTGAAATTAAGACCCAGAAGTCTATTTAGATGGGATAATTGAGAATTCAGGTGTATTCAAATTCAGTTTTTATTTTTTCTCTTTGTAGATGTTGCTGAGTTTCATTTATTTCGCCTCAATTTTGGGCCACTCTGTCCGGCCAACACCAAAAGTGCTGCCTGCTCGACTACCTACAATCAATGGCGTTCACCTGAGACGTGACTCCTGCAGCAGTCACATCAGCCAAACCAGCCAACATGTTGTTCCTGGTTAGTACAACTTGTTCTGATATCAATATTTCTCTGCGGATTCTATTGATTTAGAATTTAATTCAGTAGTGTAAGATATGAGAGTCATTCAATAAATAAGGCGACTATTGCCTAAGAAGTTGGCATATAGAAAATACTGTTTACAGTTGTACCTTTTTCAAGGAAATTAATAATGATGAGTCTTTTTATGCTCCAGAAGACTGTCAGCATGACCTTCTTTACTGACGGCTGTGCCTGGACCTATTTTTTACTGGAGAGTCAGTGTGTTTCCACTTCATGGACTGTCTTTTTGACTCAAGCTCATAGTGACAAACCCATATTTGGCCCATTTGTAAACATTTTTCGACAAAAACATGCTTCTCCAAACACATCACTCATTCTTCTGTAAATTTCACATGGTTTGCTTTTCTCGATCATCAAAAATTTGATTACAGACCTCTGTTCAAGCCTGCAGCACTGTTTGATTTGCCATCATTTTGAATAGCCTCAAAACAAATATTTTTGTGAGATTAAAATGATTTTTGATGTAAACCAATTTCAAACAATACAGAGTTTACATTCATGAAAAAAAATTTTCTGAAAAAAAAAGAAAAGTATTTTAAATTTAAAAATGTTCCTCGTACTGAATGACTCTTATATATTTAGATATATAAATATGTGCGTGCATATATATATATATATATATGTTGTTGTTGGCGACCCGAAGGCTCCCTTTTCAATAGCTACTACACCAAGGTGTAGGGGAGGGCACTACTCCTTCCCCCAAATTTCTCCACTTTACCCTTGATACGTACCTTATAATGCTGAGTGTTAAGCAAGGAAGTAACAAGTACCATTTTTTAAAATCTTTGGTATGACTCAACCTGGGAGTGAACCCTGGTCTCCTAATTTTCTGCTAAGTCAAAGATACCAAGATTTTATCATCAAACTGTACAGTATAGAAAATCTGTTACCAAGAATATTATTAGGCAGCGGTCCCAAAAATAAGTACACCCCTTATATTTATATATATATATATATATATATATATAAGGGGAGTACTTATTTTTTATGGAATAACAATATCAACTTAAAACATTCATGTAATTGTAAAATAAAAAATGAATGCTCACTAAGAAATAAATGTAACCTTGATAATATTATATATCAAGCTAAAATTTCAACTAAAGAAAATGATACTAATGATAAAGGATACATAGGTATGAAAAGTTTAAACTGGAAATTTAGATATTACAACCACCTACAATCATTTAAAAATCCAACATTAAAAAATCAAACTGCCCTATCTAGGTATTACTGGTATCTGACAGAACTAGGACTAACACCTATTATAAATTGGAAAATAATTAAAAGATCCTTCTCGACAAACAGTTTACATAGTAAGTGTAATTTACGCTTAGAAGAGAAAATATCGATATTGAAATATTTGAATGGAAATTTACTAAATGCCTGGAATAAAATGATTTCTGCATGTAGACATAGAAATAAATTCTTAGTATAATTTAACTTGATATATTACTAATATTAAATATATTTAACTACCATTAATTAAGTGATTTATACGTTTTTAATTCTATATATTGGAATATTGATCCATAATTTAAAAAATACATTAAATAATAAATAATTTTAAATAGATTTTTCTAATAAAGAATGTATTTAAATTTAAAGGATAAAGTATAAATATATGTTTTTATAAGAAGATAATAAAATAAAAAATGAAGAATAATATGTAAGATTAATATAGCCTTATTACAAGAAGGGACTATCCCTGTACTACACTGTTTTTATTACACCATTTTTTTCTCTAAGTAAACAAAAATTTAAGAAACTAATATTTAATTCATTTATATTATAAGTTAGGAATTATTAGTTACATTAATAACATATCTATTACATATTCTTACCCAGTGAGAATCAAACTTATTTTCATTTTAAGTGTGACTTGAGTCCTAAAAATTAAGCATAGCTTTGTGTGTGGCACATGAGGATTGAACTTATTTCTCAGTATCTATGTTTAGCTAGACAAGCTTGTTAACCATTTCACAACAATGAAGCACCTATTTTTTATCATGTAGAACCTGCTGAAGATCAAACTCACTATTCAATAGTAAAGATGCAATACTATTAAAATATCATCTCACACTTATGAATTAGGAACACTTGTAACCACTTCCCTGTCTGCAAACAAATGATTAATACTGAATAGAATTATAAGAGTTAGATAGCAATAATTCATCATCACATCATCTTGTCGTGCCATCAGCACAGATATCCCTGACCCTCTCTCGCCATCCCTCCCTATCGTTCATTGGTTCTGGCAGGTCCTCAGAGCTATACCCCGTATCCTCACAGAGCTGCTGTATGTAGGTTTGAGCTGGTCGCCCTGCTTTTGCTCGGCCATGTGAAGGGATCCATAGGAGTACATCACTTATGAGCTCATCCTTACTTTTCCAGCAGTGTCCTGCATGTCTGGTTCGTCTAACTTGGATAGTTTTCGTGATGGGAAATAGGTGGCCGTACAGCTGCTGCTTTGTGGGGTGTTGCCTCCAGGACTTGTTCAATATTGCTCGCAGCATTCTTGTGTAGTTGCCGTCAAGCTTTTTCTCCAGCTGTTTAGTTAGCGTCCATGTAGTGCATCCATATAGTAGTATCGACACGATTGCTGCTTGGAAGAAACTGCATTTTATTTTATCGGTCAGGTCTGACTTCCATATGACCGATAGCCTATTGATAGCTGTCCATGCCTTTGTTTGTCTCGGTCAATGAGACACTGCTTCCTAGGTAAGTGAACTTGTCTACTAGTTTCAGAGAGCTACCGTTTAGTGTGGAAATGTTGCCTGTTTGATTAAAACACTTATATTCCATTTTGTGTGCATTGACATGGAGGCCAATGCCTGCGGTAGCTTGTTCCAGACTATGCAGTAGGGTTTCGGCTTGGTTGGGTGCATTTGCCAGAATCACTGTCAACGGTGTAATCAGCGTTTGTAATTGTTTTTGCGGGGTAATAATTGAAACTATTTAACTGTGTAGAAACAATAGTATTACTAGTATATAAACATATAGTTTTAACTCCTTTAAAAATTAAATTACTTACAAACTATTAACTTAAAAATCATATAGGTATATATATCTTTTTAAATGTGTGCAAACAAATGACTGATGTTAAATTGTCATTGTTACATAGCAATACTTGAAACCATTTAACTGTGTGGAAAAAAATTTAAAAATACTATTTACAAAATGTGTTTACAAATCATATATATCCAATATGTATGTATAAATAGGATTTGGCATTAAATAACCTTTGATAGTTGATATGCCATAATGTGCGATTAAACTAATTTTAACTCATTAAAAAATGAAATCATCAACAAGCTAATCTCTTACATATCATGTATGTTTATTTAAATGTGTACAAACAAATGATCGATGATAATTTGTTACTGTTAAATAGCAATACTTGAAACCATTTAACTGTATGTAAAAAAATGATTAATAGTAAATAAAAAAATTTGTATTAGATTGTAATACTTGAATTAATTTAACTGTGTGCAAAAAAAAAAGATAAGCTCAGGCTCATTTAAAAATGTAATCATGAAAATGTGTTTACAAATCATATATACTTAGTATGTATGTATAAATAGGATTTGGCATTAAATAACTTATGATCGTTGATATGCTATAAAACCCAACTTAACTAAACCAAACCATAATTATGAATAAAATTATGATGGTTAATATTATTATTACAATATTTGGGAAATGTACTGATAATGTTTAAAAAGTACTGTGTAATGCCTTAATAAATGTTTTTTTGTGTCTAAGGAAAGTATTATTGTTTACACAATGTTAAAAGATTTGTAGGTCAAAAGTTCAAGGAGAAATCCAATATTTAAGGGTCATTTCTCGGGTGACATAGATCAGCATGGAATTACGCACACACTAGAACTGACTAGCTAAAATTAAATTTAGTTTCTTTGAGGCTGCAATCCAACACTTTAACCAATATGCCATGGAGATACGCCTCAAAAAATTAAGTTTAGTTCTATCCTCAGATAATCTTAGGTAATAAAATAATAAATAAGGTAATATATATTGTCTAAATTCTATTATTTTGACACCTTTGAATAGGAGTCCACTACACATTTGAACTGGGAGTTGGGGTATTTTTAACAATTAACCAATTGAAAAAAATAGATATTGGTAAAAGAAACCAGTTTTAACCATGTGTTTTTCATACCTTGTCACACCAGTAATTAAATTTTTAAATGGTATTACTAACTGTTGGGAACTTTATCACAGTTTATTGTAAAACTCTGTATAATATTGTAAATGAGTGCTTAAGTCAAGTGGTCATTGTATGTATATTGATAAGTTATTAAGAGGTGCCCATGGTGTAATGGTTATCGTCGTAGGAAATGGACATGGCGACACGAGTTCAAATCCTGGACAAGACTGATTGCATTTCACATAGATCTAATACCCTTGGGAAAGGTATGAATCCAATTATTCTCCACCCAGCTATGGGTAAATAGTAGGGCAGACTGAGTTCTTCAGCCTTGGCTAGGCAACTAGTCTAGGAGAAGGAAAACTCTGAATTAAAACCTGTTAAACTCCGCTTAAAAATTGACCTTGTGTCATATCCTGCCCGAGTGGAGGGGTTGGTAAATATGATAAGTTATTAAAAAAACAGCAACTATTAGAGAGATGAGTTAACAAAGTTAAATGCCTTGACTGGTTGCCTAAATACAACGGTATTCGAGGGTGACCAGATCGTTCTCTTTTCTATAGCTACTACACTGAGATGTAGGGGGGAGCGCTACTCCTTTCCTTGGATTGCTCCACTTTACCCTTAATACGTACCTTATATTGCTGAGTGTTAGCAAGGAGGTATCAAGTACCATTTTTAAAGTCTTTGGTATGAAGCAACCAGGGATTGAACCCAGGTCTCCTGGACCATTGGTGAACACTCTACCCACTAGGCCAATGAAAAAGTTGGCGACCATAGTCGAGGGCTACCCGAAAGCTCCTTTTCAATAGCTGCTACACCGAGGTGTATGGGAGGGCGCTACTCCTTTCCCTGGATTGCTACACTTTACCCTTGAAACATACCTTATAATGCTGAGTGTTAAGCAAGAAGGTATCAAGCACCATTTTTTGAGTCTTTGGTATGACTCATCCTGAGATTGAACCCCGATTTACCAGACCATTGGCGAACACTCTACCTCTAAGCCAATGAATTGGTCATTGCCTAAATGCAATACAGTATATTTATCTGGCACACCAGAGTTGCCAGTATTCTCTCTCCAACTATGGGTAAATAGTCGGGCAGACTGAGCTTTTTAACCTTGGTATAGCCACCAGTCTAGAAGGAAAACTCTGAATTCAAAGTAGTTGTAGGTCTGGAGAGGGAATGTTGCACATCGCACTGCTGGACAAACAACGAAAAACTCGTAGATATGTAAAAATATAATTTATATTTTTATTCTTCGACAGCGACGATTGTGCGTAGTAGGAATACAGTCAAAGAGAGTTCACACATATCTTTCTTCTGTGGCGGGGACCCTTTTTGTGAAGTAGTGCGGTGGCTGGAGAACACGCATGACCAGTGGTTCTCTCCCTTTGCTTGCGAGACCAGCAGGTCTTCTTCTTTGCTTGGGTAGCCAGCGAATCTCTGCCTTCAGTCCAAAATTACAGACCTTATATTGTCTTTTCAAGTCCCATATGGGAGTATGAACATCCTCTTTGCCTCACGTATTTTTCTGTTTATGGCTGGTTATCGGAACTTACATACTTTTTTTGGTTTTTTTTTCGGTAATTTGTTGATCTTATCTGTGAACGGAAATATCTGTCACTCTATCCACAGGCAATAAATTATATTCTTGCCGTCATATTTTATTTTTCTCTTTCCTGTGAGACCACTTTGTTGATGTTATCTTGTGACCGCATTGAATCTGCTAAGTTCATCGTCGCCAGCCAAGCTAGTATATTACAACAATACAAATCCTGTTTATTTTTAATTTTTTTGTGATTTCATTCTATTTTTTGATATTTCATCTTCTTTTACATTGATTTTTTATTCTTTTTTTTTGTAGATTATGGTTCCATCAGTGGCAGGTAGTTGACCATTTCTACAGAATCTCTTTTTCTGCCCAAAACAAACAAAGCAACAACAAAAAGAACAAATCTGAATCTTACAGAAAACAGCAACTAACTGTCTGGAAATCGTAATAACAAACCACAGACAAAAGATTGTTCAGGTCAGAACATTCCCCCCCACCTACCAACTCCTTAACCCATGGCTTAGCCCCATTTCATCATTTTTAACTGCAACATGACCTTCATCTACAACCTGGCCTTTCATTTTGCTAAATGTTCAAGCTGATGCTCTCAGTGTATGGAGGGGGCCTCCTCCCTAGCTTGATTCATGAATGACTGAACTATAAAAGAAACATTTTTAAAGTTATCAGATGAGACAATATCAGACACTGTCATTTTATTTGGACTATACAAGTCTCCAGAGGAAGAATATTTTTTTATGTCCATATTGTTTTGATTTTGTAAACTCTAAAAATCTTTGAGACAAACGTATGAGTGCTGATAAAAAAGTCAATAAGCTTGAAGATTCTGTAGGGTCAGAAAAATGCTTAAAAGGTAGTCCCAACAATCTTCAGATAACCCATATCTTAGCTTACAAAATTTATAAAACTTCAAGTACAAAATGCATTGAAACTTTGCTGTAAGACACAGAGAGGTTTATTTAAATCGATCACATCATTCTATTAAAAGAAAGGTCATGAATGGTTGCTTTACCAAGCTTTTTATTATATCATTAGTATCTGATCTGATCTCCCTGAGTCCAAAATATTAGGCTTACAATGTATAGTAAAATAGCACTCAGGCTTATGATATATAGTTAAGTAGAGCTTACCCTGAAATATCAGCCTTAGCATTATGTAGTTAAATAGTGCTTACCTCAAAGTATTATGCTTATAGATTCAAAGGATTACCTTTTTTCTTATTTTGTAAAAGATAAGCTTTTAGATTGATTGATTTTGATGGTATGTCAACCTGTCTAGGGTTATTTTATGCCTAGAGGTTAGAAAATCCAATTCCTTGTATGTTCATATTTACATTTTTTTGTGTAGTTGTTTCTTAAGAGTGTTTATTGCACATAGTCCTATTGAATATAAATGATTTTCAAACAAGTATATTTGACCCATAGACTGGACCCTAAAAGGTACTTCCTCTCAGAATGGACCTGGGAGTAATGGCAATGAAGAGTACTGCACACTCACCAGAGATCCAGAACTGGAGCCTCATTTTCAGATGCAGTTTAGTGTCATTCTCAGGACACTCCATTTTTTTGAGGGAAGGTCTTATCTTTCAACAAGGGATATAGTCACCATATTCTAAGCCCTGTCGACAGAGGTAACAGACATCTTTGTTTAAAGCTTCTTTTAAAAGAAAGGTCATGAATGGTTGCTATGATAAACATTTTTTTGTATTATAAGTATCTGATCTCTCTGAATCTGAAATATTGGACTTAGAGTTTATTGTAAAATAGTGCCCAACCTGAAATATTGGTCTAATGATATAAAGATAAATATCAGGCTTATACTGTATTGTAAAATTTTACTCAGCTCAAAATATCAAGCTTACAGATAAAAATTTTGTTTTTCTTATTTTGTAAAAGAGTTTTCTATATTTGTATTTTTATTGTTTAAGAATTATTTTACTATTTGCAAGATTAAGGTTAGCTTCTATAAATCTTCCTGTACTTTGTAAAATCATGAATTTTAATCTTCCTTCAATCTATTTCCTCTTCATTTGAAGTTGTCTCTACATTACAAGGGAGTTAAATCTGGGAGAGACAGTATGTTCATTCATGTTCTGAAATGTCTCTTGTTTTTATGAGTGTATTAAAGAGAAAAAAAAGTTAGTTTAGTTTATGACTGTAGATGCCTTAGTATAAGTAAGTAAGTAAAGTTGGCGACCATAGTCGAGGGTGACCCGAAGGCTCCCTTTTCGATAGCTTACTACACCAAGGTGTAGGGGAGGGCGCTACTCCTTTCCCTTGATTGCTCCACTTTACCCTTGATCCGTACCTTATAATGCTGAGTGTTAAGCAAGGAGTTATCAAGTACCATTTTTTGAGTCTTTGGTATGACTCCTGGGATTGAACCCAGGTCTCCCAGGCCATTGGCGAACACTCTAACCGCTAGGCCAATGTCCGGTACATGATGCCAGTTGTGTTAGTTGTAGATGACTTACCACTGAGCCCATATCAGTCCAACTATCTTTGCTTCACTCTTGACTGATCATTTCTAAGTTTCCTTTTACCTTCCAACTATTCTCTTTGATTTCTGACATAGTGAGGAGAAAAAATCAATAAATTGTAACTGAACTTGTATAAATCATCAATAAATGATTGTATCTTTTTTAAGCATAAATTAGCATCTTTTCTTAGGCAAAATATTAGCATCTTTCTTTGGAAAAACATAAGCATCTTTTTTAAGCATAAATTAGCATTTTTCTTACAATTTAAAACCTCCAGAATCTTCAAGCTTATAGATAGGATGAAAAGAATATTATCAAGAAATGGTCTCTGTCTGATAAAGACTAGAGATTTTCCTATTGAAACTTGAATGTATGTTTTTTTTTTAAATGAGTGTATGATGTGAATGAAAATCACATTGCAACAATGACTAAAGCACTACTCAAATAGCTTTGAGGTTGAACTACACGGGCAACCTTCATTCAACCACTCACTCAAAATTTGATGGGAGTTAAATTGACTGACTGATGACTGAGGGATTGTCTCTAAAACTGATTATTTGATTTGGCAGCTTGTAGACTGATTTATAAAACTAAGGGTTTACAAAGTAAGGTCTGCAGTACCTTTCTTTGACAAATTAGCCGAAGTTAATTCATTTAAAAAAATAATTTTTTTCTTTTTGCAAACTGTTTCAGCCATTGTCAACTTATTTTACTTTTTGTAAGTTTTTTACACCAGCTCTAACTGATGTGTTTTCACTGGAGGCTGAGTGACAGCAAGTCTCCTCAGGACTCTTCTAAGTATCCTAGCCAATTTTAGCAGTAATGTGGTCTGGATGGTTTCAATTCTTCCTTTCTTCTCCAGTTCTTTGAGTCTCATTTTATTGTTCTTCTTATTCATTCTCGCTGTGCTGACTGGCATTTGAAGTGATAGCAAGGGATCTCTTTCTGTCTGCTGCTGCTACTACTATGAAAACCCTTTCAAGGGTAATTCCTTTACACTTTGGTTGTCTCTGTTGTTCTCTATCATGTCAGTCCAGAACAAGACAAAGCTGTTTGAACTGACCTGGGCCCAGCTGTGTGGAGGTGCACAGAACTGAGTCATATGGCAGGGGTTTTAGTTGTCCCTGTTTTCTTATTCTTTGGGTAGAGGTGTCTAGTAAAAATCTTTACTGGTTAGTGAATTGGGTGGCAAACATATTCCCACATCTTCATCTGCTCGGATTCCATTCATCAATTTTACTGGTGAAATTTGGAATATAATCTAGACATTCCAACACCCAATTCACATATGTTGTTTTGGTATTAAGAAGTCTGCTTCTGTCTGGCAGGATAATTTTTTTGGCGTTTGGTTCTCCTTTATCATAAGGCCAGTCACCTGGTTTGATTTACTCCTTCTACAAGATGAAGTAGTATTCCTTATAATCATTTCCCTTGTGTAGATGTTTTTTTATGAGTTAAGATAGCTAACCCCATACTTAACTCTGTTCCTTTCTCATTTATACTTGGGACAGACAGGGGATGTGTTAGAATTACCTCTTTTACTTTCACTGGTCCCATAACCTGTTTAAGTTATGGACGTTGCTACTCATGTAGCATGTCTTGTGCAGAAATAGCCTGGTAGAGCCCATCTTTCTCCATGTTTATTTTTGAATTCAGAGTTTTCCTTCTTCTAGACTGGTTGCCCTGCCAAGGTTAAAGAGCTAAGTCTGACCTACTATTTACTCATAGCTGTTAACAATTGATAACATTATTTTCAATGATCAGACAAATTGTAATCATTTATTATTATAGCTTTTGAATTTTTAGGCCAGTAAGTTTGGCCTTAGCTAAGAGAAATCTACAGACCAACAAATCTCTGCCTGTTACTGAGGGGTTGTTAGGGGAGAGCTTGGCTCTTTAAAATTCACCTTCCCTGTGGATGTGATATTGACTAATTTTTGTTTTACTAATTTTTGCAAGTATTCTTACTTGATTTTCCTACCCCCAATGTGTAAATTTGCCCCCACAGGATTTAATGGATGGCTCACCTTCTCAAAATTCCCTTGCAACACTTCTGAATGAATTTGATCAGTTTGGTTGTGAGTTTCAGTTTGTCAATAAGAATTGATTCTTGATTCTTGTTTCTGATTTGCATTGTTCTTTGTTATCATAAAAAAGTGATGACCCTTGTGAATTGTGATAAAAAGCAACTGGTATGAAGATAATGAAAGCGATTACTAGCCAAAATTATTAATAATGGTGACTGATGAGCATCATCTATGAATAAAAAAATGTTTTTTCATCTTATAGTTGCTTTCTTATTGCAACTCACTTGGGTCGTCATTTTATGACAATGAGGAACAGTGTTAGTTGGAAAGAAAAATAAAGGAAAAGTTGTTGGTGAGATTTGAAATCATATCTCCTTTTGCCTTGGAGAAGTCTGGGTAAACGCACCAGATACTCAACCAACTGAGCTACAATCAACCATTAGTTTGTTGAAGCTCAAATTAAACCTATAAACTTGTCCCTTTTTTGTTCCTCCATCTTCCTTGGTATCATATTTATTGTTATTGTTTTTTACTCTGGTAGTAAAAGATCATTTATTTAATTTTAGATGAAGAATTATCGATCATTATTATTTTTGACAAGTATTTTCTTTCATTTTTTAAAATCCAATTGCTTTTTGTTATTGTAATGGGATTTAAGTGTTAGTAAACAAGTTAATAGGTTTCTTTAAGTATCATTGACATACATGGCTAGTTTTCAAGTTGATTTTCATATTTTTAAACAAAGTGAAAATTTTGTAAAACCTAATTTTCAAGCCATGCTGGTGACTAGAAATACTGGAATGTGTTGTTCTCAAGCTAAAAACACCATTTGCATTTTTTTCTTATTGTAACTTATTTGAGTCACCATTTTCTGATCTCGAGTAAAAGCACAGGAAATAAGAAAAATTTAGTTCTTCCTTGCAGTGAATTGTGATAAAAAAACAATTAAAAATTAAGAAAAAAAAAACGAGTTAAAATTAATAATAATGATTTGTAGTACTTTATCTTAAGAAAAATGAAAGAGGCTATTTGCACTGCTAGTGTGAAAATCAATTAAAAATCAAAAACAAAAATACTAGTCAAAATGAATAATCTTTTTCATTGAAAAATAAAAGATACTATTTATATAACTGACTTACAGGAACAGTTATGAAAAAAGCAACTAAAAATAAAGAAATGAAAATACTATTCCTAATTAAAAATGATTGACAATGTTTCATCAGTAAATAAATATAAGAGATGTCCAAAAAAGTAAACGTTTACTAATCTAAAATTTTTATTACTATGCTAATAAGTCATTGTGTGTATATTACTAGCACTTCTATACTATTATTCAATATAGTTCATATCAAAACTGATGCATTTGTCTTATTGGTGCCATCCCTGCAAATAGCATTGTCATCTGTGTGGAACTGCTTTCGGGATAAATGTTCTTTGAGTGGGGGGGGGGTCCAATTCAGTTAAATATCCTAACCAGGTCTTCTTTTGTTGATGAATGTGCACACCTTACACTGGGCTTGTCCTGCAGTTTCATATGCCTCTTTATGAATTCTCTCAATCTGGCTGATACCTGGTTCAGGTGTAATATTCTGAGTGTTAAAATGAAGCAGTCCCAGAGTGCATATTGATTGGGAATTTTAAGAAAATGCAGCAGCTGGAAAAAGTGACAAGTTGACAAAGTTAAAAGTGTGGTCGGTTGACTAAATGCAATAAAATTTGCGATAACTGCCTGTATGCTATATTTGATACCCTAACATAAAAAAAGCAATTATTGTAGACTGCTAAAGTTGTCAAAACTGCATCTAAGTGACTGTGAGAGCAGGTCATGCATATTACAAAATTAGGGTTCCCTGTCTGAGAGCCCTCATAAAAGAAGATTGATTTTTCCAAGTCGGGATTTAGTGGCTGGACTTGGTTGAGTGAGAGAAGACACAGTAGGGACCACGAAAAGAAGGATCCAAACAAACAAGACAAGTAGGTTCATCCCGTAGCAAAGAAAGATCAACTTGAATGCAAAAGATATGCAAATCTTTACCTGAACAACCAGTGACCATCACCTGTTTGTACAGGAGGTGCCCGTGGTGTAATGGTTATCATCACAGGATGTGGACACGGCGACACGAGTTCAAATCCTGGACCTGACTGATTGCATTTCACATAGCACTAATACCCTTGGGAAAGGTATGAATCCAATTATTCTCCACCCAGCTATGGGTAAATAGTAGGACAGACTTCGTTCTTCAGCCTTGGTGAGGCAACTGGTCTAGGAGAAGGAAAACTCTGAATTCAAACCTGGTAAACTCCGCTTAAAAATTGACCTTGTGTCATATCCTGCCCGAGCGGAGGGGTTGGGTAAATAGGATCACCTGTTTGTACATATTTCTATGGCCTCAGTACTTGAATTAAGTAAAGAAAATAAAAAATGGAATGCTCTATATTTGATGCAGGTTGTGTTTTCCCTCAACCACTAGACGATCACTGATCATCATTGGTGATAACACCACACTAACTCATTGTATGTTTACCATCCACAGTAACAATTTCATCATAAATTTTTGTTGAAGTTTTTGCCTCTTGCATCTATAAGTTCGTTCACTGTTTTATGGTGGCAGTCATCTTTAAAGTGATGAATATGCATGTGCCCAATATTAGGACTGTTCTGGTTGCATACACCTGTTTTTTGTTTGCTTTCACAATGTTTTAATTCTAGTTGATTTATGCCTATCAGGTACCTTACTTTTTTGGACATCCCTAAAATGGTTCTATGGGAGAGGAGGGTTATTCTTTTGAAGGAAATGTAGTTGGTGTTTTCAAGGCACCATCAACATGGCAGCTTAACATGCCTGATACATCTAAGTGTAAACAGTCAAGAAAGATCAACAAAATACTTGTAAAAAATTATAAATAATGATAATGTTTCATCAAAGAATTTTGGAAAAAAATTGTATTACAAATATAACTTACAAGCATTAATGTCATCATCTCCCACTTCCCTTCCATTACTCTTCTGAGAGGAAGTTTTGAGGCTTGACAATCTATTGACTTTGATTGAAATAAGCAATGAGACAGTTTGCATTATGGATTTTAGTAGTTAGATTTCTGGTGTTATACAGGGTAGATGTGTTTTGGGGTTTAATGTTTTTCTTTTAGAATATGCAGGATGAAATTTCATTAACTGGATGTGAGGATATTGGAGAGAAGTTTGATTGGGAAAAATTTATTTTTATCATCCAAAAAAAAAATTAATTTCTTGATGTAACACTTAAAAAATTTTTTTTCATGTCCATTAAGCATACTTATATTTTTTAAGAATTAAGTTGATGATAATCTGTGATCAGATTGGCTGAAACAGTGCACAAAAACTTAAAAGAAAAAGATATCAGTCTTCAAATGGTACATGGTTGTTGGTCTGGTGACCAAAAGAATGTCTTCAATCAAAATGTGTCAAAATCTTATGCTAGTGTTAGCTGATTAACTTTCCTTACAGAAAAATTTTTTATCATAAATTTTATATATTACTACATAATATATATATATATGTACACACACACACACACACACACACACACACACACACACACACACACACACACACACACACACACACACACACACACATATATATATATATATAATGTATTATCAAACAAATATATTATATATTATTACATATATATAAATTTTATTCAATAAATATGAAGCAAACATTAACCTTGCCAAAAGAATTCTTAAAATACATGTATTGGGGGAAAAAAGTTATTTTTGAGGGTGGGATGGCTAGCACAGGCATAATATTGGACTTGACTTTAAAAGGGACATTCTTTGGTTTGGGCTGGACCAAGCAACCTAGATGGGTACTCCTCAAGCAAAAAGATCATCTACATATATATCAGATTTTTATTTTAACTTTTCACTTGGAATATGATGTTGGTCAGTGCCTTCTTTTTTTTTTTTTCTCGAACTGTGATCCACAATATTTTGTGAACATTCAAGTCTTGCACTACAGATTAAATAAGCAAAAAACGCGGACACACAAACTCATACAAAAGAAATGAAAATGAACAATTAAAATGCAGTTATAAACAAAGCAAAACCCATTTATGACCAAAAAGAAAATGAAAACATATATTTTTATTGTGCATAAAGTTTTTTTGTCATTTTTTTGTTTTAATACTTACATATTGATTTATATGCCAGAAAATATGAAATTATTTTCTAATTTTTAATTGTTTGGTTTGATTTTATGGCATATCAACCATTGTAGCTTATTTAATGCCAAATCCTCTTTATACATATATATCAAATATATATGCTTTGGTTTAGTTTGATTTTATGACATATCAACCATTGTAGGTTATTCAAAGCTAATTCTGGTTTATACATATATATTAAATATACAATAGCGAGTATAAAGATCAGAATGATGTTAAGAAAAAGTCTATATGTGAAATAACTTTTTATCTTAAAGCTTCATAGAACATTTTATCAAGGAAAAATAAGGATATAAAGGTAAATTATATAATTCCAAAATATAAAGCTCAATAAACGTTTTTTGATAAAGTTATAAGAATAATTATGTAACATTCGAAAAAATAGATAATAAAAAACATCAGAATGATTAATAAAATCATACTATTATAATGGATACATCATATCTAAATGAAAATAATGTTCATAATTCATTATTACTTGATGTGTAGACCTTTACTTTCAATAACAGTTTAACATCTTTTACTACACAAATGAATTAATATCTTGCATTCATCAACAGATATTTTCTCCCATTCTACTTTCAAATTAATCCATAGTTCATTGACATTTCTTGGATTCTTTTACTTAGATCTTTCATTTAGTAACATCCAAACATTCTCAATAGGATTCATGTCTGGGCTTTGAGCAGGTCACTCCATAACAATAACATTCTCCTCAGAAAGAAATGTCTTAACAGACTTTGCTGTGTGACATGGAGCATTATCTTGCATAAATACAGCTTGTTGATTAATTACAGTTCTCAAATTAGGTATGTGTTTCTTCAATATCTCATTGTATACAGTTGCGTCAATTTTAGTGTGTAGCCTGACAAGAGGTTCTGTACCAGCAGCAGAAATCATGCCGAACACCATCACACTTCCTCCTCCAAATTTAATGCTGCTTTTAGTGCACTGAGGTGAATATTGTTCCTTAGGACTGCGTCGAACAAACCTCTTGTCACAACTGAACAGGTTAAACTTTGACTCATCGCTGAAATGAACACAATCCCACTGTTCTTCAGTTCATATGACATGTTCAGTGGCAAATTTCAATCGGCTCATTTTGTTCTTTTTAGAAATGTAAGGCTTCATAGAAGCTACTCGACTGTTCAAATTTATTTCATTAAATCTTCAGGAAATAGTGTGCCTTGGTATTTTAATGCCAAGGTTTGTGTTAGCTCTTTTAGAGATAGCAGTTGCTGTCGCAATTCCATCCTTTTTTGTTTCATTACCAATCCATCTGTCTTCCCTTGCAGTAATTTTCCTAGGCCAGCCAGGTGGTTTCTTGGCTTCACATGACCCAGTTTCCTCAAGCTTTCTTAAAATACTATGAATAACACTTTTAGATTTCCCCACAGTCTTTAAAATATCCCCAATTGAGAATTTATTTTCATGATGTAACTTGACTATCAGTTTTCTTAGTTCCAATGATGCCACAGATTTTTTTCGCCATGTTTATAATGCAAGAGCTGTTGAAGAGCCAGTGTAATTTTGTCATCATCATCATGTCGCGCCACCAGCATGGATCTCCCTGACCTTCTCTTGCCACCCATCTCTATTGTCCATTGTTCCTGGTAGGTCTTTAAGGCTGCATCCTGTATCAGCACAGAGCTGTTGTATATAGGTTCTAGCTAGTTGTTCTGCCTTTGCTTGTCCATGTGAAGGGCTCCACAGGAGTATGTCGCTATACCCTATTTTATATTCTTACCATGGTGTTCTTTACTACAGACCAACTCATGGTGCAACTGAGAGCCACAACTGGATGCCTTTTGAAAAATGTATAATTTTCAGAAATTTTAGAAGAAAATTAAGACAACCACTTTTGAAAATACTTAGAATAACATTTTGATTCACACCTGAGGATAATAGGATGTGTTGAATGTTAAATAAATAAAAATATGTATTTTTACAATGGACACTGATAATTATTAAACAACACAAATGGGTAATTATGATTTCTGGTAAAAGATATAGTGGCCATAATAATGAATCAGAAATATTTATATTTACAGGTGTCACTGAACCTTTTATTCAATCTATTCTCAGTGAATGAATAAAAAGTTTGATTTAAATTTACATTACAGTTACTGGGTTTGACAAACAGAACCCAAGAAGGCTGGGAGACATCAGCCGAAGTGTGTATATAGCAATCAATCATCACAGAAATATTGACAAATAAAAAAAAAATCATTCTAGGAAAGTTTAAAAACTTTTAGAGCTGGTTCCTTTTCTGATCTGGGTGTGCCATATTTGCAAAAATTTTTCCAAACTATATTTGCAAAAATAGAAGCATGCTTTATTATATGGAAAATGATGAAACAAAAAATAACCATTGGCAAGTGAGGTCAGAAGGAACTTTTAGTTTTCCACGGTCAGTTAAATTGGTATATTTTCCATACTTTTCATAATAAAAATGTGTTTCACACTCACTGGGTTGATTATCATTTCTTGTAATATATCCAGATATGTACACAAGAGCCATTTTTATTTAATTAGAAAGAGATGGTTCTAAATTTTCCAGATTGTCAAATATTTCTGAACCTTCTTCACAAAGTTTATAATCACAAGATATATATTAGTGACCTGGATTAACATCAAATTCATCAATATTTACATTTTGATTTAAAAGTAAAGGTGTCTTCTCAATATGCAGCTTTCAATACACTGTTGAACATTAATAAAATAGGTGCTACCTGATCCTTGGTGAAGTTTACCAAATTCTTTTTCTAATGGATCAGTTGAAAATTGCCCAAGTAGTATATATTTATGACTTGTAGCTAAAAGGTGTCGACTAACAATTCCATTGCAAGTATGATGTATGGCAGTAGCAGTATTTTGGGATAATTGTTTTTTTTATAATTACCTTGACTGCAGCCATATTAAGAGCCATTTTACCAAATTCAATGATAAAATCAAGTTGGGTGTCATTTGGAGATCTGATTTCAGTTTGTAGAGGATCATTACATAATTTATCAATTTGAAGAGACTTAACATTTAAAATTTTTCACCATGTCAAAACCTTGTTTATGAAGAGGGCAGTATCATTCTTATCTACACTTATTCCAGACTGATTGAGAAGTGCATTATATGTTTTTTCAGAAAACATTCTGAGGCGAGTAGAAACCTGTTGTCTTTTTATTGGCTTTGGAACAATGGAAATTTCATTTAAATCTGAAAGTTTGACTAGTTTTTCAGATTCAAAATGATATAACTGTTTAAGATGTGCCCATTTTGCAACTTGGCTTACTCCATGATCATCAAAGATTAGTTCTTCTGTTTTTTCTGTCAGCCACAAATTGCGAATATTTTTCAACAGATGAACATAATCAAAAAGCAAATGTTTGTCTTCTGTTAACCATGGTTTTTCAGGAAGTGTAGGATATAATTTTAAAAAACCTTGATTTTCTTGGTTGCCGTCACATATAATAGCCCTTACATCAGCTGGTACAGTTGTGATGGCCTGGACTTAACTCAATTTGTTCAAATAAAAAGGCTGATGTTAATTTTGAAATTGGAATCAATTTTGTAAGAAATTTTGGACCCCCATTGAGACATGTCAACATTATACCAAGTACTGTTTAAGCAAGTAGAGACGGATTGTCAACTGATTTACCAAATAGTTGTTTGCCATGATATAGCAACATTTTTTTGATATATACTTCATCATGGAGAATTATGCAACTTTTTGACTGGTATTATGAGTATTAAATATAGATAACAAAAAAGATTTTTTGCTAAGTTTTGAAACTTTTGTCATCATCCTTCCAAATTTTGCTCAAGAGGGGAATTGAAAATTATCTCTTAATCTACTATAAAATGTCTGTGATGTTGCATAGTACCCAAAAGCACGTATAACTATATCTGAGCTGTATTTTATTCCAACCATTTTGTGAGCCATTGCTAAAAATTGTTAACTCAGGATAATTTTCTTGTGATCAAAAGCCATAAAATTTAAATATCAGATGATTTCTTCCAGTTTTGACCAAGTACCAACTGTATTTATATGGTTTTTGGACAGGCTGCTAATATAACACTTAACTCCATAATGAAATGTTTCAAAGTGCAAATTGTTATAAATTCCCAACATAAAGACAGGAATACCATCAACAAATTTTGATGATTGAACAGTTAAAATATTTTCATCCAAAAATGCTACAGCTGGTCATAAAATGTCTTTTTTGTTGTTAAGCAGACTTTCTTTCAAATTTGTATAATTAATTTTATCTAATTTCAAAAAAGCATTAAGTTTATCAGCAATTTGATTTCTAACAGTACTGGAGGATTTTTTTGATATTCCTTTGAAGAGCTGAGGTTGTTGGTATTTGACTACTTGGCACTCCTGGCCATACGGATATTCGATTTTTTGGACATATTTTTCCATGAACTTCTATGGTATCAAAATTTGAAAGCCAATGTTGTTGACAAATAACAGTATTGTTAGTAACATTTAGAGTGGCATTTGGAACTGATTTTATCCATGCTCTTTCTCTTGTCTTTGTTTTTTGGAAAACGATAAACTAGTATTTTATTTATCTCACCACATATAGTTTTGTCTTGCTGGCTTCTGTAATTTGTTTTACAAGCAAACACACAGCAATTCCAGGGCATGGCTAGGAATTAAGTAATATCTGAAATGGTAGATTAAACCTCTTTAACAAATATTTCTCTTATTACTTCAATTTAGGGTAAATTTTCAAGCTAAATTAATTATACTCATAATTACAGCTTTTATCTACCCGCCCTGCCTAAATACACATAATAAATTTTAAAATTTTTTTAGAAAGTTGCCTTCAGCTTGAGAATCTACTTTTTAATTAAAAAAAATGGTGATGGGTATGGTTTTATTTGGGGAATACTGTCAGGTTTGCAGTTTTGCACAATATTATTACTTGTTTAATTATCAACAATAAAACTGTTTTGAATCAAACAAAAAAATAGTAATAGTTGCATAGTGCCATTAAACTAGAAATTGAAAAGTTTTATTACTTTAAAACTTCATATCAGATTTAAAAGCATTCATAATTAGTCTTTCCTTTAGTTTGGTTATTTTAATACGCTTTAATGTATATAAATATAAATATATATAAAATATATGTAAAGTATATAATTATAATATATATAAAATATATATAAAATATAACTTTTTTTTACCTTAAAGCAAAACAACTAAAAGTAAAAATAATTTATTTTGTCCTTTAACAACAATATCAGAAAAATATTAAAATAAATGTGGTAAATAAAATGGTATTATTCTTTAAAATAAATTTTGCAGTAAAAACATTAAAACAAGCACAAAAAAATGAAAACATCAAAAGGCGTAAAAGGAGACCTTTCTAAAAAAAAATTAAGATATTGACATTAACTCCATGTAATTAAATTTATTCGTGCTATTTTTTTCTTTAATTCTAATAAGTAAAACCATTACAGTTCACCAGTTAGTAACTAATGTAGTAAAAGTAATCATTTATTCTTTAACTATGGAAACAAAAGTACGAAGAAATTCGTTTTTTTAAAAATTTTGATGGAAATGTTGGATAAAATTTTAATAGAGAAATGTTAATGAACTTTTCTCTATTAAGATTTTTTTCAGATTTATTATTCAAACTTAAACTTTTGATAGAAAAATGTTGACTTATGCTAATTTTTATCATGGTTGAAAACTTGAGAAAATTAAACTTTAATTTCATTGATGTTACATTTTCACCCACAATAACAATGTGTTTTTTTAATAATATCAAAATTAAGTAATGACATTTGATTTATATATAAAAAAACACTTTTAATTCATTTTATAATAAAAATAGTTTGCGTTACATCTTTGAAGAAACTAAATTAAATTCTGTTCAAATTTGTTTAGTGTTTTATTGTTTAATTGTTTTGCTTCTTAAAATAACACAAATTGCTCAAAAAGAATTCTTTCAACTTTAATTAAAAAGTGTTGAACAAAGTTTAAGAGGGAAAATGCCAAAAATGAATTAAACTTTAATTTAAAATTGTTAAAGCTTTAAATTTAAGTAAACCTTTTTGTGCGAGTGAATTTCAGCCCCAAAGTTTCCTTTTTACAATCTAAATAAGAATAATGCATCAACTCAAACTAGAACAATCAAATATACTTCAACTAAATAAGTTAAATGATATTCCAACCAAAGGTAAAATTAAAAAATTCCTTTGAATTTCTTGAACTGACAACACAAGGGTATTATACACATTACACAGCAGTTAGCTCAAACTGACACTAAAATGACCGAATTCTCTCCCTTTAATAAAACCAGCCTCCATTCTAATGACTTCAGTGCGCTTTGAAGTGGCCTGTAGAATAGAATGCTATGATTCTTACCCTAGAAAATCTTTTAATAATACAAAATAATTATTAAATCTTACAGATTTATTTAATTGTTCTGATGTTTTTGATCATCTAATTTTTTTTAATGTTATATAATTATTCTTATAAGTTTATCAAAATAAGTTTATTGAGCTTTATATTTTGGAATCATATAATTTACCTTTATATCCTTATTTTTCCTTGATAAAATGTTCTATGAAGCTTTAAGATAAAAAGTTATTTCACATTTAGACTTTATCTTAACATTTTTCTGATCTTTATGCTTGCTATTGTATATGATTTATAAACCTAAATCAACAAAGTTAAATGTATTGCTATGTATCCCTAACAATTCAATTAAACATCAGTCATTTGTTTATACACATTTAAATGGTCAAACAGTTTTATTTCTAACAATTCAATTTCGTCAAAGTCATTTGTTTGCATTCAGTTTAAATGTCAAACAATTCTATTAGATGCCTAGATAGGACCCTTTCAGGTGCTACCCCTTTGGGCCAAGGTGGGCCTGGGATCAATGACAAGGGAGGAGGATACTGCATTACTGGAGCCTCACCATCAAATCGTTTAGAGTCATATCTAGGACACTCATTGGGGTGGGGTCTTACCCCTTCTGCAAAGATGGAGTCAGTGTATTCTAAAGCCCCAGCTGACTGGGCTGTTTTGATTGTTCATTACCAAATTTTATAGCAATGAAACTTTCTAACGAAAAATGAAATTACAACACCTTCATCATCATTCCCATCATCAAGGCATGTTGACAGCATGGATTCCTTTGACTCTCTTACTATCCATTCTTATTGGCCACCATTCATATTAAATCCTCTTGAAGGCATCCAGTGTCCTCACAAAGCTGATGAATGTAAGTTTTTGCTGGTCAGTCAACACAAGTGTGTCCATGTGTAGGAGTCAACAGGGGAACATCAATTATAAATTTGTTCTTGCTGCTCTAGCAGAGCTTAGCATTTCTTGTTCATCTTACTTGGATGATTAGTGAGATGGGAGGTAAGTGGCCATACAACGGCTATTTTGTAAGCTGTTGTTTCCAGAATTTGTTCAAAAGAGCATGCAGCATCCTTGTGTAGTTCTCGACTAGATGTTTCTCCTCGTGTTTTATTAGCGACCAAGTGGTGCAGCCATACATTAGTACTGACATTACTACTGCCTGGAAGAATTCCTTTATTTTATTGTTTTTTTTTTAATCAGAGAGAACATATTTCCATATGGTTGTTAAACTGACAATAGCACTCCATACTTTACCTATACTTATGTTGAAAGTGCTTTAAGTAGATGAGATATTGCTACTGAGGTATGTAAACCGGTCTACTAATTTCAGAGGCTTGCCATTTAATGAGATGGCACGTGTTGTATAGCCACATAATACATATGTATACAGAAACATAACGACACAATGAAGACGAGCGGACACAGATCTTTAGAAAAATATACCTCTCCCTTTATTGAAATGGTTGTGTGTGAGAGAGAGCTGGAGACCCAATAGAACTGCAACATACTGACCCCACTCCTATGGCCACAACAGTGTTTCTTTCCCGTTCTCCTAGGCTGCTCAACCGGGGGCCTGGGGGCCCAGCCTCTCTGGGACATGGTCCTCATTCCAGCATCTTCTCTCCAACTGATCTGAGGCTCTGAACTCCAACATCTTATCTCCAACTCTTAAACTTCCTGTCGCCGGGGTTATATAATAATTTGACGCCCACTCTTCTTCCCGCGAGCGTCACGATTTCGCACTCAATTCAACCCCTCGACAGTCAAGGTCTTATTCTGATATTCCTCGACCGGATGCACCTGTTATTTACACAGGTGCATTTCCTATTTTGACAGCTTGGCCGGGTCGGAGGTCAATATACAACACACGATCTGTCGCAGCCAAGCGGCGACAGATTTTACCACAGAATTGACACAACCGTTCAGTTTTGCTTGCAGTGACATTATTTGTGTGCCAGATAGATTTTGCATATTTACGCAGATGGCTTTTTAGACCAGCAAGTGATAGGCACAATTTTTCATATATGTCACAGTTAGCGTGGCGACTTTGTAGACCCGGTGCTGGATCCTGTTCGCCTTTGCGAATCAGATGTTTGTATGCGCTGTACTGTATACGGTTATTCTCAAAGGATTCTATGCTTTCGTGAACCAGTTTCCGCCACTTACTTCTATCTGAAGCCATTTTTTCCCATTGGTCCACAGGTGGTCCAGATTGTTTCAGGTAATATTTTATTGTGTCCTTAAATCTCTTCTTCGGTTTTAATGCACTTCTCTTTCCTTCCCACATTTCACCATAGAATAATTGCCTTGGCAGACGGCCATCATCCATACGCACAATGTGACCAACCCATTGGAGACAACTCTTCATTACCATCGACTGGATGCTTGGTAGCCCTGCTTTCCCTAATACTTCTGTATCTGAAACATGGGACTGCCATTTGATATGAAGTATCTGTCTCAGGCACCGTTGATGGAAACCCTCAATAAGTTTGAGTTGATGTTTATAAAGTGTCCAAGTCTCGCTTGCATACAGGATGGCCGTCAAAACATACTTTATACATAATGATTTTCATATGTAACTTGATACCATGCTGGGACCACACACGTTTATTAAGTGCTGAAAAAGACCGAGACGCCTTTCAATGCGGAAGGAGATTTCCCTGTCGAGGCTGCACGCCTCAGAGAGGGTACTGCCTAGATATATAAAAGAGTGCACTGCATCTAATTTGTTACCTTCAACGAAGATAATTGGTTCTATATAAAGCGACCCGGGCGCTGGATCGTACATGACGATTGTCTTTTTTAGGTTGATCTTTAAACCGAATGAGTTACATGCAGATACAAAATGTTTCATAAAGCATTGCAACTCATCTTTAGAATGTGCAACAATAACACAGTCATCCGCATAGAGCAGCTCCCTCACCAATGAAGAAGAGACTTTTCTTTGAGAGAGTAGTCTACGAACATTGAAAACACTGCCAGATGTCCGATATCTGATATAGATACCGTCAGAGTTTTCATAGAAGGCTACGAGAAAGACAATGGCAAAGTAGATTTTGAATAACATGGGTGCAGAAATGTCACCCTGTTTGACCCCATTGTTGATAGATATTTCCTCAGATAGAGTGCCGTTGAAACTAATTCTGGCCTTCATTCCATTGTGAAGAGAACGAATCGGACCCACAAATCTCTCAGGGTAGCCCAACTTCAGTAATATCTTCCAAAGAGTTGACCTGTTGATAGTATCCATATTTACCGACCCCTCCGCTCGGACAGGATATGACACAAGGTCAATTTTTAAGCGGAGTTTAACAGGTTTGAATTCAGAGTTTTCCTTCTCCTAGACTAGTTGCCTCACCAAGGCTGAAGAACCTAGTCTGCCCTACTATTTTACCTATAGCTGGATTAATACTTTTCCCAAGGGTATTAGTGCTATATGAAATGCAATCAGTCTCGTCCTGGATTTGAACTCGTGTCGCCGTATCCATTTCCTACAATGATAACAATTACACAACGGGCCTTTGATAAATCAATGAAACATTGGTACAATGGAAGATTCTGTTCTTTGCACTTCTCCTGGAATTGCCGAGCATTGAAAATCATATCCACTGTGCCACGGCTTGCACGAAAACCGCACTGTGACTCTGGTAGAATTCCATTGACAATTGTGCGGACTAATCTATTTAAGAGTATCCTTGAAAACAATTTTCCTACAATAGACAGCAGAGATTTGCCCCTAAAATTGCTGCAGTCCGACTTCAAACCCTTCTTATACAAAGACACAAGTATCGCATCTCTCCAGTCTTGAGGTACTTCACTTTCCCCATACACTTTGGATGACTTGCTCCAGGAGATCAATCATTTTCTCACCGCCATTCTTTAGAATCTCTGCTGTTATGCCACCCATTCCTGGCACTTTGTTCTTGTTCATTTGACTGACAGAAGCTTTTATCTCACCTCTAGAAGGCACTTCATCGAGAGCCATGATTGGATCATGTTGCTTAATGAGATCCAATACTGATTCGTCAATGACTGGATGGCGATTAAGGAATTCGCTATAATGTTCACACCATCGTTTCTTGATATCTTCTGGTCGTCTCAAGGTTGCACCATCTTTTGATTTTAGACACTTTAGGATTTCGGAAAAGGAAGTGCCAAGACTGGTTTGCGGAAAAGTATGAAGAAATTGATGCACTCCTTGAAAGAAAACGCAATCTTTTCCGAAAAACCTTGTCAACAAATTTGTCCAACAAAGGAAAAATGGAAGCTACAAAAACATACAAGGATTTTCAGAAAGTGGCACAAACGCGTATGCGCAAAATACAAAACCAGTGGTGGCTCAAGAAGGCAAAAGAAGCACAACTTGCAGCAAACAGCAAAAACTCGAGATTATTCTACCAAATAATCAAAGAGCTCTATGAGCCGCATCAATCAATATACGTACATAAACACACACACACACACACACACACACACATATATATATATATATATAGGCATAAATAAACACACACACACACACATATATATATATATATATATACGTAGTGCATTCATTAAGTTTCCAGGCTTTTTTTGTACATGCATTTAAAATTGTCGTAAACTCTTAAAAATTCAGGATGTTATTGCTATACATCTTATGAGATGACTGACCAATTTTTACGATTTCAGGTTAAAATGAACAGCTACAGCAGCAATTGGAATACACCCTACTAAAGCCTGATTGTCACAGCTGGTGAATTTAAAAAATGCAATCTGGACGTGAGGACACTTTAGAAGAACGATATGGAATAAAATTCTGTTTTAAACTTGGAAAAATGCCACAGAAACGTATGGAATGCTTCAGGCTGCTTTTCGACCATCTTGCATGAATCGAGCATAAATACGTACGATGAGCATACGATAAGTTTCCAGACTTTTTTCGTATGGGTACTTTTATTGATAGTACACTCATGAAACTCGAGTCCACTTCGAAGTAATCTCCTCCGGCTGCAATGCACTTGTTGTACCGGTCCAATAACTTCTGGAAGGCCCCATGGAAGTCCTCTTGAGTGGCATAAGAGATTCAAAGAAGGCACGGAGTCTGTGAGGGATGAAGAGAGCTGTGGGAGGAGTAAAGAAGTCAATAGATCAGAGTTGATTGGCCAAAGGGTTAGGGTTACTATGTTGAGGTTTTAAGGGAGTTCAGGAAGAGATTCCGTCAGAAGAGGCCAGCACTCTTCAAATCGAGTCAGTGGCATTTCCACCAGGACAATGCACCAGTCCACAAATCCATCCTTGTCACAGACTATTTGACCAAGATGGGCATCAAGACAGTTCCACACCCTCCCTATTGTCCAGACCTTGCTCTCTGTGACTTTTGGTTATTCCCTAAGCTCAGAGGCTGTCGTTATGTGACAATTGAGGAGATAAAACCGGTTGTGACGGAGGTCATAGACACGCTCACACAAGAGGACTTCTATGGGGCCTTCCAGAAGTTATTGGAACGGTAAAACAAGTGCATTGCAGCCGGAGGAGATTACTTCGAAGTGGACTCGAGTTTCATGTGTGTACTGTCAATAAAAGTACCCATACGAAAAAAGTCATCGTATGCTCCTCGTACGTATATATATATATATATATATATATATATATATATATATATATATATATATACGTATGTATATATATACGAGGATCATTAAATAAATTTCCAACGGAATCTCTTCCTGAACTCCCTTAAAACCTCAACATAGTAACCCTAACCCTAACCCTTTGGCCAATCAACTCTGGTCTATTGATTCCTTACTCTGCCCACACATCCCATCATCACTTACAGACTCTCTGGCTTCCTTGAATCTCTTATGCCACTCAAAAACTGATGCTCGATTCATGCAAAAGTGGTCTGAAACATTCCATACGTTTCTGTTTCATTTTTTCCAAGTTTAAAACAGAATTTTATTACATATCGTTCTTCTAAAGTGTCCTTTTTTAAATTCACCAGCTGTGACAATCAGGCTTTAGTAGGGTGTATTCCAATTGCTGCTGTAGCTGTTCATTTAAAGCTGAAATCATAAAAATTGTTCAGTCATCTGAATTTTCAAGAGTCTACGACAAGTCTAAATGCATGCACAAAAGTCTAGAAACTTATTGAATGCACCATATATATGTATACGTATATATAAATATATATATATATATATATATATATGTACGCATATATATCTATATATATACGTATATATATATATATACGTATATATATATGTATGTACATATGTATATATATATACTTTCCTATATATACGTATATACATACGTATATATATACATATATATATACACACAAACGTACATATACGTATATACATACGTATATATATATATATATATATATATATATATACAAACGTACATATACATATATATATATATATATACATATATATACATACGTATATATATATATATATATATAAGTATATATTCATATATATATACATGTGTATACATACATACGTATATATATATATATATAAGTATATATTTATATATATACATGTGTATACATACATACGTATATATATATATATATATATATATATATATATATATATATATATATTTCAGTATATATTTATATATATACATGTGTATACATTGATACATATATATATAAGTATATATTTATGCATATATACATGTGTATACATTGATACTTATATATATATGTATATATATATATAAGTATATATTTATATATATATATGTGTGTGTATACATTGATACGTATGTACATACGCATACATTCACACGCATATATATATATATATATATATATATATATATATATATATATATATATATATGGAATAATTGTGCACCAATGTGTGTCAGATTTCTTTGAATAACATTCTCAGATTAATCCATAACTTTTTCTTCTAGGCTGATTGCTTTACCAAAGCAGTTAGTATTTTGCCTATACATGGGATACATGACTTTCTCAGGGGCATAAGAACCAAGTGAAATGGAAAACTGCTTTGTTGTGAATTTGGCTCGTGAAGTTCATTACCTTTGATAACATATAGTGATCCTTTGTAATCAGTACATTTTTGATTTTCAATAAATATAGCAACTATGTTTTTATAATCTAGTATTGAATATAAATACAAACAGTTTTTACTGATTGACCACTTCGTTTATTGATCACATGTTTGGTATTGTATAATTACCAACAAAAGATGACGACGAAGAAAGGGAGAAAGAGAGATTGAACTGAATTCCACATGAATCGTTTTCTTTAATTTTTTTTTCTACTGCTTCCCATGATAGTGACAATTTGATTGAATTTGATGGTATGAAATTGAAATGATTGGATGGAATTGTTGCCTTCCTTTAATGACAGATCCAGAGTATTAAATTGATACTTCAAAATAAATATCGCTAAAAAGAACAAAAAAATGTGGGAAAGGAACAGGTAGCTTAAAAGCAACAAGATGGTCATAAGTATGAAATTAAAAAATAAATAAATAAAGCATCAGAAAGTAATATGCAATTTGATAATGATATGAAAGCAATTCAAAATTTAATGGAGAGAGGTGTTCTCGATGACGTAGTGGTTAATGTGCTGGACTGTAACATCGGAATAACGAGTTCAAACTCCAGTCATACTATTATGTTCACTTTCACACTAATACCCACGGAAAAGGCATGAACCCCCTTATTTCTAGATATGGTTTAGATAGTATTACTACTGTTCTTCTACAATAATGGCTTTAGTATTAAATAACCCACGAAGGTTGATATGCCATTAAAACAAATAAACTAAATCATACTTACATCTCAAGGAAATGTTTCAAAATATGATAAACGTTACAAAAGGGGTAATATTTCTGCTTGTATTCTATGGAATTTATATGGGTACAACTAAATAACATCCATTTTAGAAATCCTTGAAGTTTTATGTGGAGTCCACAATCATCAGACGGATATATTGATTATTTTCGTGGCATAATACCTTCTCTGCCAGCATTGCATTGAGTATGTTTTTTTATACAAAATTTTTTATTTGAATTTTGTTATTAATACATCTATTTATATATATGAGGGCCGTTCAAAAAGTTCTAAGACTCACCCAATTTTTAGATTTGTCGTACACCTCATGTAACATACTCATATGCATGCAGAAACATAGTCAACACAATAATGACGAACGAAACACAGTTCTTCAGAAAAATATACCTCTCACACTTTATTCGAAATGGTACGAAAGGGTTACGAAAGGGTTATGTGTGAGAGGTGAGTTGGAGACTGAACAAAAACTGCAACATATTGACCCCCAGCTCTCCTGGCTATAGCAGCACTTCTTTCACATCCTGCGGGGCTGCTCAACCGGGGCCTTGAGGGCCCAGCTCTCTACTGGGTCTGGTTCTCACTGCTTCGAACTGCAACAACTGACTCCAAACTCCAAACTAACTGAACTTCCTGTCGCACCGGGTTATATCATTGTTTGTCATCCACCTGCTTCTTGTGGGCGTCACATTTGCTCCGAATTCAATCCGTCCACGGTCAAGGCTATACCCTGATATCTTTAACCGGATGCACCTGTTCCTTGATTGATGGCTGGGTCAATATGTTACACTCACACCATTGTATGAATCTCACCAGCACAGAAATTAAGACAAATCTGAATTATTTTTTCTTATTCTATAAGAAGTGGTAGTGTGTTTCCACAAGAAAAGTGCCGTATGTGTCGTCTTTTTGAGTAAGGTCTATAACTTTTTGAACGACCCTCGTGTGTCTGTGTGTGTGTGTGTGAGACACACACACAGAGAGAGAGAGAGAGAGAGAGAGAGAGAGAGAGAGAGAGAGGGAGATAACGGTTTTATGATATCAAGTAATTCAATCTAATACAAAAAATTTACACACAGTTGTATGATTTCAAGTGATATAAATATATACAGGTAATGGTTAGAGTGTTTGCCAATGGTCTGTGAGACCGGGGTTCAATCCTAAGTCGAGTCATACCAAAGACTCAAAAAATGGTTCTGGATGCCTCCTTGCTCAACACTCAGCATTATAAGGTACAGATCAAGGATAAATAGGGCACTCCAGGGAAAAGAGTAGCGCCCTCCCCTGTAAAGAAGATTAAGGTTCGCTGTAAGCGTCTGCAATTTGAAGAGGAAAAATAATAAACACTCGATTTAATCCCTTTACACAAAATTTAATAGTTTTGTTTGGGTAACCTGCAAGCAATATATTTAGCGATGAGGATGTTATTATTAGGTTTAAGTTGGTTATGTTGGTATTACGTTAGTTGTTATCCTCTCGCTAAATGTTGATGGAAAATAAAGGTGGTGGAGAAGAACGAAGACGTCGTTAGGTTTTGTATGAAGGTTTTAATGGCAGCATGAATTAAAGGGTTTACGCTGGTATGCTGAGAGTCTCGTTGGGAGGAAAGAAGGAAGGAAGCTGTTATAGAGTATCATCCAATTCATTTTCAACTTGGAGCCCCTGGTCCAGAAGAATAGACGCAAGGGGTCCATAAATTAGATGGCTCTCCTCATAGTGGTATGATGCTGCTGCCACTATTCAAAAGCAGACGGTAAGACGTCCGTTCCTATTGAAGATTTCTGAGGAAGAGAGTGTTTCACGGGCTTTTTCAATTTTTGGTGCTGCTAGGAAATATGGTTCGGGCTGAATAGGACAAGTCATCCTGATTGGGTGAAAATATTCGGCGATCCTAACGGTCAAATTAAATTATGCGACAAACAAAAATACAAGGTTCTTTCTGCTACTTATACACATATAAAATTCTTTAGATCCCCTGTCTATGGTATAGTTAAAGTTCGCAGGCCTCTGTCGGTAACAAATGTGTGTGTGTGTGTGTGTGTGTGTGTGTATCTGGCCTGTCAGTTCAGGAAGCAAGGTAACGGTGATCAGCTCATTCTGTGTTGTTAACTCTTGGCAGCTGCAGGTTAAAGAGAGAGAATTCCCTTTTTTCTCGCAGAAGGTCCGGCTTTTTGTATCCCTCCGCCGGTGGATTTGATTGGTTCAGTTCAACCAATTTACTTGTGTGAGGGAATTCGTCCACCAGTGAAAAATACATCTAATCACTGCCACACCCCTACTTCTCGGTGTAGTAGCTATTGAAAAGGAATCTTTGGGTTGCCCTCGAGTACGGTCGGCCAACGTATAGTTTAAAGTGAATATTCCTATTTAGTAATGATTTGTTTGCGCTGTTATTTAGTTTCAAGTATTCCTATCTAATAACAATAATTTGTTAAGAATTATATGAGTTCAATAACTTATAATAATCTCAAATAAACAATTATAATTTAATATTCTTTACACAAGTAATTTAACCGGGCCATTGGCCGAAGGAGTAGAGTGTTCACCAATGGTTCGGTAGACCGGGGTTCAGTCCCAGGTCGAGTCATACCAAAAACTCAAAAAATAGTACTTGGTGCTGCCTTGTTTAACACTCAGCATTATAAGGATCAAAGGTAAAGTGGAATAATCCAGGGAAGGAGTAGCGCCCTCCCCTACACCTCGATGTTGTAGCTATTGAAAAGGGAGCCTTCGAGTCGCCCTCGACAAAGGTCGCCAACTTTACTTACAGGTAATTGGCACACAATTACATAGTAGCAACTATTCCTATTTAATATGAGTAATTTTTTAATTGATCCATTTATAAAGAGTTTTTGCTTGACAAAAATGCGCTTTAGTTTATTATTTTTTTTTTTTAATCTCCAAGTAACACTGGGTTCTTCTGCTGGTGCATCTATAATTCTCTTCGCTTGTTACTCTTCATGCTAATAGGAGGTGCCTATGGTGTAATGGTTATCGTCGTAGGAAATGGACACGGCGACAAATCCTGGACGAGACTGATCACATTTCACATTGCACTAATACCCTTGTGGAGGTGTCCTCGTGGTGTAATGGTTAAAGCGATGGACTGCGGAATCGTAGTAAGCGAGTTCGAACTCCATTCGCGCTATTACGTTCACTTTCGGGCAAATACCGAAAGTATTGGGAAAGGTATGAACCCCCCTCATCCTCCCAGCTATGGGTTAAATAGTACCACTACTGTTCTTCTAGGAGAATAGCTTTGGCATTAAATAACCTAAAAAGAGTTGATATGCCATTAAATAAAGAAACCAACCAAAATCGGACTGAGTGGAGGTAATAGCAACGAAGGGCTAACCTCCCACTCCTAGGACATCTAAATTGATTTCAACGGCATTTCAACCCGTCTAGGATTATTTTATGCCAAGAGTTTAGAGAATCACATACATTGTACGTTTATATTTACATTTTTTTGTGTTTTTGTGGGTTTTTTTTGCTTACGGTTATATGATATCAAGTATTCCAATCTAATACAAACAATTTGCAAACGTTTTTGGACCCAAAGGTGGGACCCTATTTGGTATGATCACTCCGGGTCAAAGTAATGGCTACAGAACTGGAACCTCACCACCAGATGCAGCTTAGTGTCATACTTAGAATACCCCCATTTTTTGTGGGAGGATAATACACCTTTGCAGGAGTATTTTTGTCGGCCGATAGGACAGAGGACCCCCTGAACTGGAGCTTCACCACCAAATGCAAATCGGGAACATATTCATTACCAAACCATTTTTTGTCTTAAAATTCAGAACATCGACTGTCTTTGCAAACTAACCCGACTGTTCATTTTTTGCCTCCATTTTTTATCACATTCACAAAGTACTTAAAAAAAGAAGCAGACTGTTTTTTCTTTTCTTCTTTTTCTTTCTAGTTTGTGGAAACTGGTATTCACAAATACACCTAAGTAAAGGCCAGGCTCTAACCAGTGCCTGTCTTCAGTGATCTGAAAAGTTCGTCTGTCTTACGGGATGCAGGTCTCAGGTGTCTGAAATTCTGCCAATGAAAACCACAAGACTGACAGATCATGTGACCAACAGAAATTCAAGATGGATGACCCTTATCTTGTGTGGCACACATTCAAGAATTTCCAGGAAGTCTTCTGATAATTGTTGGGATTTTTTCATCCTAAAAGTCTTGAAAAATTAAAATGAAAGACAGAAACAGTTCATTTGTCAAAATTTCTGAGATGAAGTTTGATAATATGTATAATTTAAAGTATTCTGACTATTGTCTTCATCTTGAGTGTTAAATTCAAAACGTTTCGGTCGATGTATCCTTCGGCCTTCGTCAGGTATTTCTTGTCGAACTCGGGAGCCTTTCAAAAAACGCCTTTATCCGTTACGCCATGTGTCCTGCTGAACATATGGCGTAACGGATATTGGCGTTTGGTTAAAGAACTTCTAAGTGAAATCATCTGGAGGTTGCTGGTTCAATCCTGACTATTAAGAAGGAATACTCATTAACACTTGTAATTAATTATGGTTAACGGAATTAGGACAATTTACTCCCAGTGGATTAAATATAGGTCCGGTTCGAAGTTCCGTTTCGGCTCAGGAGTTTGACAAAAAACCCTGAAGAAGGTCGAAATGTTGTGAAGATAAAATTAACCGTTTATTTAGAACACGAGTGATTTCATATCCTCAACTAATTGAGAAAAGCATCCTCTATGGCTGAAGGCTTCAACATCTACTTATATTCTCTTAAAGCAGCGGTCGACCATTCAGATTAAATTACTAGGGATTAAAATGGTTCTTTAGATTTTTGTTTACTTTATTTTCATTTAAAAAAAATGTCCTTAATTTTTCTTTTCCAGAAGTCAAGGCCCCATATATTGAAGAGGTCAGTGACAGTCGGAGAAACTAGCGGTTAGGAGTTGGTTGTGGCTGTTAGACAGAGAAGCATTTTAAGTGAATTACTTTAACGAAAATTTTGATGTGATGTGACATTTTTGTTAGGCTACTGCTACATGTATATCAAGACAAACAGTGAAAATTGCAGTCGTATAATAGATGATCTATGAATTTATTAGGTCCGCTGTGACAGCCACACAAAGATAAAAGTTGTTTCCATTGAGGAGTAGTTGAAAGATTACGTCAAGCATTTCATAGTAATATCAAGAATTTGGATGAATGAAAAGTGCCTTTCAGTACAATTGCTAACCTGCCAAAAATAAAATTCCTTTGCAAATTCTAAAAGTAATTGCTTTATTCTTTAAGTAAGAGGGATACATTGAAAATGCTCTAATAAAAATTTCGCTACTAAATGCTGTTTTTGCGACATATATATATATATATATTAGAATTTTACTAATAGAAAGCTCGAAAGCTTTCATTTTATTCGGACAACGCAGGGTAATTCTTACTCGTCGTTTCTAACTTCCTGGTATCTCTTTTGAGATTCACTAATTGGGGAGGGATTGAGTATGTGACTTTCATCATGCAAACGTTTTAAGGATGTTGGAAGCAAGAAACAAATTGTGTTATTTAAATTCGTTATTTTCTTCCTTTTCTAGAAAAAAAAAATGAAAAAAACAAAACAAAACAAAAAAAAACAAAAAATAACACTTTAAAAAAAATGTTTTTGATTGAAAAATATGAACAGATATAATAAACAAAAATTTAGTTTTGGTAACAATTATTCCCTCGACTGTAAAATATTTCGGTCTTTCAAATATCTGCATATCATCCATTAAAGAGTTTCACGATGTTTTCAAATTAACGTTTTCAATAATTTCATATGAGTTAGCGTAACGGTTATCGTCGAAGAAGATGACTCGGCTTGTCAAGTTTAAGTTCTGGACGAGGTTGACGTTTACGGCATGTTCGCCTAGGAGACCTGGGTTCAATCCCAGGTCGAATGATACCAAAGACTTGAAAATGGTTCTTGATACCTCCTTGCTTAACACTCAACGTAATAAGGTACGGATCAAGAGTAAAGTTGAGCAATCCAGGAAAAGGATTGGCGCCCTCGCCTACACCTCGGTGTAGTAGTTAGTGAAAAGGGAGCCTTCAGGTCGTCTCCGACTACGGTCGGCTAACTTATATGGTTTCAAGCAACTAATGAGGATAATTATTTGTAAACAATCATAGCTTCTTGATACTAATAATTTATGGACAGTTATATGGTTTCAAGTATTCCTATCTAATACAAATAATTTACACAGTTATACCATTTCCAGTATTATGATTTAATACAAATAATTTTTTAACAGATTTATTTGACCCATAGATGGGACCCAAGCAGGTACTACCACTCCGGGTTAGAGTGGACCTGAAAGTAATCGCAATGGAGGAGTATTTTACACGCCTCAGATCTCCAGTCTCATTGTTAGATGCAGTTTCGTATCATTTTTTGAGGGTGGGGAGTGTCTTACTCCTCTGCCGGAGATACAGTCAGGATAAAGCTATCCCTGCCGACAAGGATAATTTTCAGATACAATCAATATTGATTTTATCTGAGAGAGAGAGAGAGAGAGAGAGAGAGAGAGAGAGAGAGAGAGAGAGAGAGAGAGAGAGAGAGACTTAAAGTTGGTTCCCGAGGAAAAAAAGGCAATTTTCTTTTTTTGATTTTAAACATTCAATTATTCCAAATTTCCGTAACTTATTGATAATGTATATTGCCGAAAATTTGTCTTCCGCCTTATTGAAATCTTGGGGATGTGTTTGCCGCTTTTAAAAATGTTCGCGCACGCGCACACACACGTGTCAGAAATGAGGAGGCGATACATTCAGTGCTCGTATATGTTAAAAATGATTAAAAAGAAGAAGAAAAAAAAAAAGGAATTGTTTGATAAAGTCGCGAGGAGTTTGTGACGTCACCAAAATGAAGAGGTTTGTGGCAATAAATAAAATAAAATAAGATAAAAAAATCAATCAATGTCAATTTTGACAGCTATATGAAGTTCAAAATGAATGATAGAAATAAAGTGGGAAGATGGAGTTATCAAACACATCTCGGAAAAATATTTGGCGTCTCATTGAAAAGATATAAAAAGTTAAATGATTGGCCATTGTATTAGAAATAGAGAAAGCTTTAATATTTCGATATTTGCCGAAATACGAGAGAGAGAGAGATTCTTCATTAATAATTTGCAATTGATAAACATGATAACGGAAAGAGTGATATTAAAGGTAATAGATATGCCGAGTTTCAAACCAGAAGACATCGTTAATAAATTTTACAAGTATACATTGCGTCAAAAAAAAAAAAAAAAAAAAAAAGAAAAAAAAAAAAGAAAAAATTCAATCAAAACTGCATTCTGTGTGTGAGGTGGGGTTAAGATCAAGAGATGAAGACTCCTTGTTACTGATTACGAAAAAAGATATGGAATATAGGCTTCGTTCTCAAAACACACACACACACACACACACACACACACACACTATATATATATATATATATATATATATATATATATATATTGGGAAAATTGGAAAATTCCGACCGTAAAAAAATGTACAGATATGGAAAAATAAGATCTTCAGAAGATGATTTTGTGGAAAATAAATAAAATCAAATCATTCTCTGAATATGTGGGTAGAGTGTTCGCCAATGGTCCGAGAGACCTGGGTTCAATCCCAGGTCACATCACACCAAAGACTTTAAAAATGGTACTTGATAACCTCCTTGCTTAACACTCAGTATATATAAAATACGTATCCAGGGTGAAGTGGAGCAATCCAGGGAAAGGAGTCGCGCCCTCCCCTACACCTCGATGTAGTAGCTATTGAAAAGGGAGCCTTCTGGTCGCCCTCGACTTCGGTCGCCAACTTTACTTACTAAATATATATCAGAAATTCGGAGATAACTCGTTGGTTTAATCTGGTTGATTAATTTTAATGTCATGTCAACCTGTCTGGGGTTATTTTATGCCTAGAGGTTAGGAAATCGCGTTTATTGTACGTTTATATTTACATTTTCTCTGTAGTTTCTTATGAGTTTTTTGGACAGTTATATGATATCAAGTATTCCTATCCAATGCAAATAATGTGCACACAGTTGTATGGTTTCATGTATTCCTATCTAATACTTATAATTATATACTTTTAAGTAATTATTTCTATTTAATACTAATCATTTGTTGGTACATTAATATCGTTTCAAGTGACTAATGACAATCCTTAGTAAATAATTATAGCTCCAAATGACTATTTTAATGCCAATAATTTACAGTTATATGGTATCAACTATTCCTATCTAATATCATTCATTTCCAAAAAGATCTATTTGACCCATAGATGGAACCCTAACAGGCACTACCACTCTGGGTCAGAGTGGACTTGGGAGTAAAGGCAATGAAGAGATACTCCACACTCCCCGGAGATTCAGTACTAAAATCTTACCATGAGATGCAGTTTAATTTCTTACTCCATTTTTAGACGGGAAGAGTTTTCAGGAGATTGAGTTGGCGTATTCTAATCTCCATTAACAGGACGAATCTACTTGTATTTTATTTCTGTTACTTTTACACTTAGTAGTAATAATTTTTAATTTGCTCGAATTTCTAAAATAAGTATTGTTACCATTTTTTATTGACTGGAAAAATAGTGATTATAGTTCGACATGTTGTAGTGTCTTTTCTGGCCGATATCCAAAAGAACTAAAAAATAAAAATTGTGCGGAAATTTATTCTTACGTGCATGGTAAATGTAAGTATTACCTTTCTATTTTTTCTTTATTTGTGGTACAATAACGATTTTTTCTGGGTTGGGCTACTGGGAACTAGCAGCAAATATTGACTAAAAAGATCTTCATTATAATGCGGGGATGCAGTCTGATTTAAATTATTAAAATGGAAAAAATATTAGTTTGGTTTGGTTGGGTTTTATGACATATCAACCATTGTAGGTTATTTAATGTCAAATCCTGTTTATACACATTAAATATATAGGATTTGGCTTGGTTAGGTTTTATGACATATCAACCATTGTAGGTTATTTAATGTCAAATCCTGTTTATACATATATATTAAATATATTGGATTTGGCTTGGTTAGGTTTTATGACATATCAACCATTGTAGGTTATTTTATGTCAAATCCTGTTTAGACACATATATTAAATATATAGGATTTGGCTTGGTTAGGTTTTATGACATATCAACCATTGTAGGTTATTTTATGTCAAATCCTGTTTATACATATATCAAATATGTATGATTTGTAAATAAATCTTGTTGATAATATTTTTAAACGAACCTTAGCACCTTTTTTGCACACAGTTAAATGATTTCAAGTATTCTTATGAATTACTAACAATTCAATTAAATACTAGTCACTTGCTTATACGCAGTTAAATGATCAAACAGTTCTATATTTAACGATTCAATTTAGCATAAGTCATTCGTTTGCCCTCAGTATAAATATCAAACAGTTCTATTTGAATCATAGATAGGACTATCAGTTACTCCCACTTCGGGCTACATTCACCAAAGATTCAGCATTACTGAAGCCTCACCGTCAGATTGTTTAGTGTCATATCAAGGACACTCATTGAAGGGGGCTGTCTTACTCCTCTGCAGAGATGGAGTCGGTGTATTCTACAGCTCAATTCGACAGGGTTGAAAAAATATTAAAATAGAAAAAAAATCCCCAAAAGTAAATAACAATTCTCACACTATGCCAACTCCCAAATTAACACACGTATGTAAAATTATTTTGCAAAACAATTTTTATAGTGTATTAAAAAAAACGATAAAGTAAACAGCTTTGAGACTAAAGTGTTTAGAAGTAGAGTATTTTCTAAACTTTTGCAATGAGGTATTATTATTTATTAATATACGAAGACATCGCAAGGACGAATTAAATTTGAAGAATCATTTAATAGGTTAGTTGGTTGGTGTTTTAAGGCATATCAATTCTTATGGGTTATTTAATGCTAAATCTTATATATATATATATATATACACAAAAAAACACATTATATATATATATATATATATATATATATATATATATATATATATATATATATATACGCATAATGTTTGTTTCTTAAATTCTCTTTCCTGGGGCCTGTTACGAAGAAGTGAAAACTGCAGTGATGAATTGGCTCAAAGAACAGTCAACAGAATTTTACGAGGTAGGGATACATGCTCTCATTCGAAGGTGGAACATTGCTATTGAGAGAAACGGTGACTATGTTGAGAAGTAAGGACGTGATCCATAGAGGCCCAGATTCATTTGGATGTATGATACATGTTCCTTTATCGGTAATTATTCTTGTACTAAAGATAAAGGCATTACATTTTGATTCATCATCGTGTATATATATATATATATATATATATATATATATATATATATATATATATATATATATATATATATACACACTATTTGTAAGCGAATAATTTGTAGGTAACTTTATTTTTGAACGGGTTGTTAGAGATCATTTGTTTGTATACAATTAAATGGTTACAAGTAGTCATTTACAAAGCTTTTCGCTTAGATTTGGCACAAGGCCGAATGAATGGGACACCCAATGAAACGCGAACTCACTCTTGCAGGTTTGCTAGTCAAGCTTGCTAACCATTACATTGCCCGAGACGCCCAAAATTGTTACAGTTATTCCTATCTAACATTGATTATTTTATTTAATATTTAACATTTATTTGCATACAGTTAATTGTTTTCAAGTATTGCAATTTAAGATTAGTAATTCTATCCATCAAGTATTCCTAGGTAATATAAACAACTTGCACACAACTGTATGGTTGAAAATAAATAAATAATAATAAAGTGAAAAGAGAGACAAGTTACTTGGACCTTGCCAGAGAACGAAGAAAGCTGTAGAACATCAGGGTAACGGTGATACCAATTGTAATTGGTGCGCTTGAAACAGTCTCCACAGGCTTGGAAAGGGGCTGGAGGAGTTGAAAATTGGAGGATGAGCTGAGACCATTCAGACTACAGTGTTGTTGAGATCGGCCAGAATACTGAGAAGAGTCCTGGAGACTTGCTGTCACTCAGACTCCAGTGAAAGACCATCAGCTAACACAGGTGTAAAAAACTCGCAAGAAGTAAAATGCAGGGTGAAACGATGAAATTGTCGTCCTAAGAAAACAACACTACAGCTTTATTTTAAAATTTTTATTGAAAAATCAACTCAGGTAACTTGATTATTTAGTAGAGCTGACATCTATTCAATGTAGCCACCTTCAGCCTCAATCACCGCCTTGATACAGATCCAGAACTGGGAGCATGCCTTTTCCACAAGCGCCAGCGGGAGCTCGGCAAATACTCGGCGGAGATCATATTGGTGATGTTCTCGACGTATGACCAAACGAAGTAGTCCAGCGGGTTCAGGTCGGGGGAGGAGGGAGCCTGTGAGAGAAGGGTACAAAGTCGTAGCACTCCTTCTGAAGCCAAGCCTGGGTCTCTTTGTACTTGTGAGCCGGCGCTGAGTCCTGCTGCCACACCCAGGGTCTGTCACCGGCCACCTGATTGCATCAGGGGATCACCACTCTCTTCAGCACATCCAGGTACACTTTGATGTTGACTTTCAAGCCGACTTCGAAGATGTGAGGTGGTGTAATGTGGCCCTCACTTGAAAACTCCACTCCACCACCTCCAAAGGGTCGTCAGATGTGTTGAGCTGTGCTCTCAAGCGTTGAACCGTCCGAATTTGCATTTTGAGGGTGCTGGCAATGGTCCTGTTGTCATAACTTGGATCGGTAGAGAGCATGAGTTGTACAGTGGTGCATCTCCGATCTCGCTCGTTAAACATTGTGTCACTTTCGGACATGATAGTAGGCTCCTATCGCTCTTGGGATTTATACACAACTGGCCAACTAGTAGATGGTCTGCAGCAAAAAAAAAGAAAACCGGTTTTCATTAAACGGAAATGGAATCATGTCGTCTTTTCTAGGGCGACAATTTTATCGTTCCACCCTGTAATAATCTTTAGTAAATCATTGAACAGTTATATTTGAGCCATAAGTGGAACCCTAGCAGGTACTACCAATCAGGGTCAGAGTAGACCTGGGAGTAATGGCAATGATAAGGTACTCCACATTCTCCAAAGCTCAAGGACAGGAGCTTCACCATCAGATGCTGTTTAGTGTCAGAACCAGGATACTCGTTGGGAGGATGTCTTATCCCTCTGCAGGAAGGTGCAGTCACCGTATTTTAAAGCCTCTAGAATCAATTATTTTGAAATAATCCTCTAAACATGAGCCTCACCTTGCCAACGGGGATTAAAATACACTGACTGCATCCCCAGAAGAGGGGTAAGACCCCCCCCCCAAAAAACGGGATCTCTTGAGTGGTGAGGTTCTGGTTCTGGATTCTAGGGACTGTGGTGTCATAACTTCGTTGCCATGACACTCACCATGACCGGGAGTGGTAGTACCTGTTAGGGTCCCATCTATAGGTCAAATAGATCTGTATGCAAAGTATTTGTATAAAATAGGAATACTTAATAACATAAGACCCTGTGCAAAAACTTAAGAAACAACAACACAAAAATGTTAATATGAACGAACAATGTACAAAATTGCCTAACTTCCCGGCATAAATTCCCTGGACAGGTTGACATACCGTTAAAATTGATGTGAGACGATAGTAAAAAGCGGGGATGCCCCAGGAAGCATTCACAAATCAATAACAATAAATCTAAGCCTGGAGAGATTAATCAGAAAAACTAGCCTTTTGTTGTATAGCCACATAATACATATGTAACTATACACATATACATGCAGAATCATAACGATACAATAAAGACGAGCGACACATTTTTTAGAAAAATATACCTCTCAATTTATTTGAAAGGGTTATGTGTGAGAGGGAGTTGGAGACCGACAGAACTGCAACATATTGACCCCCACTCTATTGGCCATAACCGCGTTTCTTTTCCGTTCTCCTTGGCTGCTCAACCGGGGACCCACTCTGCTGGGTGCTGGCTTTCTCTGCCGCATCTTGTCACCAACGGGTCTGGTCTCCAAACTGATCTGACTTCCTGTCTTCGCCGAGTTATATAATAGTTCAACGCCCCCTTCTTCTTGTGGGCGTCTCAGTTGCACTCATTCAACCCATCCACGGTCAAGGTTATAATTCTGATATTCCTCGTCCGGATGCACCTGTTATTTACGTAGGTGCATTTCTTATTTTGACAGCTCGGCCGGGTCGTAGGTCAATATACAACACTTTTACTACTCCGGGTAGCAATTATGAAATTAACACATTTAAAGGTTATTGTTTGTAAACCTGAAAATAAACTAAAAGGTGCTTAAGGTGTAATGGATGTCATCGTACGAAAATGGACACGGCGGTCCGAGTTCAAATCCTGGACGAGGCTCTTTGCGTTTCACATAGCACTGATACCTTTCGGAAAGGTATACATCCAATTATTCTCCCTCCAGCTATGGTTAAAACTGTAGGGCAGACTGGCACTTTAAACTGGGTACGGCAACCAGTTAAGGAGAAGGAAACTGAATTCAAATCCCTGCTTAAAAAATTGACCTGGTGTCGCATCCAACTCATGCGGAGGGGTTGGGTAAATACGTGAATAAACTAAAAACATTTTATAGCTGAACTGTCTGAATTCTTAAATTTATACCGTCAATAATATTTTTATTTGTAAGGCTTAGAAAAAAATTATACCGTTAATTTAAACAATTTAATATTGTTTGTTTGTCCATAATTTTTGGTGGAGGGAGTTAAAGAGCTCAATTCGAAATTCGACTGACACCTGAAGAAGGTCAAAGGGTACACCCAAGATTAAAACACTCTCTCTTCATTGGCCCCTATCATCTATTGCTTGCAGCAGGTTTTATAAACGACATTTTGTGTCCGCATGGAACTGATGTAGCTAAGTTCTTGCTGGTTGGCCAACACCAGCACGCCCATGAGTAGGGCCCATTAAAGAACGTTACTCATGAGTTCGTCCTTGCATCTGCGATAAGTTTTACACTTAATAGTAATAGTCTTAAGCTGTGCGAATTTTATAGATAAAAGATTGCCACTGTTGTTTTTATTAGAAAAGTTGAGTATATTGTTCTGTCTATTCTCGTCGATATTCAAAAGAAATATGATGAAAAAACAACATTGTTGTGAAACTTTGTCGACAAGATAATGCCATATTTTTTGTGTTCAGTGAACCCTTCACTTCGTGGCCTTTACCAGTCCGAATTGTAATACCAGAAAAGGATTAGGATTTCTGGCAATCTATTCTATAAACGTTGTATATGGATCAATATCTTTTGTTAATTATCTTCTATGCTTTTAAACCACTGTTGATAAAAAAAACCCCCCAAAACATCAGTGTATATTTCAGCACGACCCCCCCCCCCAGAAAACTGAGTCATCCTCGATTGAACTATACTGAGTGCACCAAGCAATTGAGAACACACTTTCAGCAGTACATAGCCCTTCGATCCAGAACTGACTGGCCAAAAATTTTCACGATCATAGCAAATACATATGTGATGCGCTAGGTATTTGAGAACACTCATTGAGCGAACCACGAATGGAAGAAGGCCTAAACTAAAGTCACGCGGAATGTGTTAAAAGTTTTCACGGTCATTACGAATACATATCCGGTGCACCAGATAATTCAGAACACTCTTTCAGTGGGATATAAATGGAAGGCGACCTAAGGTAATGTTACGCAGCAAGCGCGAAATTTTAACACGCTCGTTTTAGAAACATTGATATAGCAACAATTTAATATGACACAAGTTACATTAGCTATCAACCATTTTGATTGAGACTTGAGGGTAAAGAGAAGCAAGTAGGAATGGTTCTTCATGGACCTCATTGAAATACCCACGGATGCATACAATGTTCATGTCTTTGATTTGATTTAATTGGGTTTTATGGCATATCAACAATTGTAGGTTATTTAGTGCCAAATCCTCTTCATACATATATATCAAATACGTGGTGCTTTCAATAGGTTTACTGACTTTTTTTGTACAAACATTTAAAATTGTTGTAGACTCTTGAAAATTCACTATGTTATTGCTATTCATCTTATTCGATGATTGACCAATTTTTATGGTTTCAGTTTCAAATGAACAGCTACAGCAGCAATTGGAATACACCCTACTAAAGCCTGATTGTTACAGCTGGTGAATTTCAAAAACGCAATCTGGACGTGAGGACACTTTAGAAGAACGATATGCAATAAAATTATGTTTAAACTTGGAAAAAATGCCACAGAAACGTATAGGAATGCTTCAGACTGCTTTTGCATGAATCGAGCATCAGTTTTTGAGTGGCATAAGAGATTCAAGAAAGGCAGGGAGTCTGTGAGGGATGACGAGAGGTGTGGGAGGAGTAAGGAAGTCAATATACCAGAGTTGATTGGCCAAAGGGTTAGGGTTAGGGTTACTATGTTGAGGTTTTAAGGGAGTTCAGGAAGAGATTCCGTCGGAAGAGGCCAGCACTCTTCAAATCGGATCAGTGACATTTCCACCAGGACAATGCACCAGTCCACAACTCCATCCTTCTCACAGACTATTTGACCAAGTTGGGCATCAAGACAGTTCCTCACCCTCCCAATAGTCTAGACCTTGCTCCCTGTGACTTTTGGTTATTCCCTAAGCTCACAGGCTGTCGTTATGAGACAATTGAGGAGATAAAACCGGCTGTGACTGAGGTCATAGACACGCTCACACAAGAGGACTTCCATGGGGCCTTCCAGAAGTTGTTGGAACGATACAAGTGCATTGCAGCGGGAGGAGATTACTTCGAAGGAGACTAGAGTTTCATGTGTGTACTATTAATAAAAGTGCCCACACGAAAAAAAGTCTGGAAACTTAGTTAATGATCCTCGTATATCTGATTTGTAAACACATTTTGTAGATAACATTTAAAAAATAAGTTTGAGCTTATTTTTTCTTGCTCACAGTTAAGTGGTTTCAAGCATTTCTATCAACACAAATAATTCTATTTACTACTGATTATTTAACCGGTTCATGGGCCTCGTGGGTAGAGTGTTCGCCAAAAATCCAGGAGACCTGGGTTCAATCCCAGATCGCGTCATACCAAAGACTTTAAAGATGGTACTTGATACCTCCTTGCTTAACACTCAGCAATATAAGGTACGTATCAAGGGTAAAGCGGAGCAATCCAGGGAAAGGAGTAGTGCCCTCTCCTACACCTCAGTGTAGTAGGTATTGAAAAGGGAGCCTTCTGGTCACCCTCGACTAAAGGGAGACAACTTTACTTACTTTACTGATTATTTGCTTGCTCACATTTAAATGGATAACAAGTTGTTATATCCCGATTGCGAATTGGTCATAAACAGGAATCACAACCACGGTGTTTGACCTGCCCGACAACTTGCACGGTTAAACACATTCTTATAGAATGCTGAGCTTTCGCTATTATCAGATAGCGATTTTTCAAAGTAAATAACTTAACCGATCAGTCCGAGAACATCAAAATAGATGACATTCTGTCCTTCTTGAGAGACAGAGTTGTACCAAAAAATATGACAACTTAAAACTGGTTAATCTTGTGCAAACAAATGAAATCCTGCTAATAGAAAATTTTACCTACCTTAATATTCGTTTTGAAATCTTTGGTTGAATATGCTTGTATATATAGACAGAATTTGGCGTTAAATAACCTACAAGGGTTGATATGCCATAAAACCCAACCAACCAACCAATTAAATGGATATACATATAGGATTTGTTAATAAATGGTTTGTAAGCATATTTCATTTTAAAATCAGAACTAATTTGTTTGCACACTCGTATTGCTATTGTTTCTATATAGTTAAATGGTTTCAATTATTGCTATCAAACAGTTATAATTCTTTTCAATATAATCACTTGTTTACAAACAGTGAAGTGATTACAAGTATTGCTTCTTAAGACTAGTTATTCTATTCAACACTATTCATTCATTTGCACTCAGTGAAATGGTTCCAACTATTTAACATTACTCATTTGTTTGCACACAGTTAAATCATCAAACAGTTCTATTTCTAACAATTTTATCAAGCATAAATCGTTTGTTTGCTCTCAGTTTAAATGTCAAAGAGTTAGGGCCCTATTAAGAGCTACCACTCCAAGCCAGAGTGGACCTGGGAGCGATGGCAATGAAGAGGTGCTCCACATTCCCCAAAGCTCAAAGACACATTTTATTTCGTCTAAAACGGGAAAGAGAAAGAAAATGGTGCTCAGAAGGTACAATGATGTTGTCATAGACTGAATATAAACAATAAACCCTATTGATTCGATTGCTATTAAGGTTTAATGTCATACCCAGGACACTCGCTGATGGGGGGGGGTCTTATCCCTCTGCAGAAACGCAGTCAGTGTATTCTACAGCCCCCCCCCCAACCGACTGGGTTGGTCCTACCTTTGATAGCCCCATATCATGCCGTCTCACTTCTGCTCGCGGAGTCTCAGGGTCAGTGTCATCGGCTGTCAATCCCTTCACGTAGGGAGCGGGCACAGAGGAAAGTGTACGTGGCCCATGTGATTCAGAAATGACGATCATGGCAAATATATACAGGGCGCTCCTGGTATTTGAGAACACAATTAGCGCGCCATAAGTGGAAGAAGACCTAACCTAATGTAACGCAGCATGTGTCAAATTTGAACATTCTTATTTCTCTTTCAGTCGAATCGTGAGTTATATTTTTGAACTTCTTATTGATACCAGATACAACAGGTCTCAGTGGAATGTTTGGTGCGCGTGTGGGGGGGGTCTGTCAAAGACTCTACTAAGGCCCGTGTGCTTCATATATCGTATCCTCACTATCTAACGCATCTAACTCCAACTTTAATGGTAGTGTTGAACATTTAACCGTGAAATATATATGTAAGATGGTGGAACACAAATGTCATAATATGCAGCAAGGGTGTAATGTAAAGCTTTGGAAATTATCCTGATGTCGTCCGATATGAGGTGAGAAACTATTGGTGAAATCGAGAAAAAAAACTCGTGGTGGGAGGAATGGAGAGACTGGTTTGCAATCCGGAAAAAAAGAACCCAGTGATGATGTCAGTCAGTGATACGAGAGGTAAATATGTTCTATCCGGAGTTAGAATTAGTAGTTTACAGAAAGTTCCTCTCATCTTGACAACTATCCGAGTGACTTACTGTCTCTTTCTTTCCCCACCATGAGGTGATCATCGATCACTAGGAGACGCTTACTCCAATATTTGTGTGCCGTTGTGGACAAGGCAACATATATTAGGAGAATTATGAACAGAATGAGTTGGTCTATCTATCTCAGTCTGTTCATATCAATCTATGTCAGTCTGTTTATGAGATAAATATGGATATATGAACAGACTATCCCAGTCTGTTCATATCTATCTTTATTCTGATTAAATATCTATATTAGTCTGTTTATCTATTTATCTATCCTAGCCTGTTCATATCTAAAGTAATGATGCTTTTTTTTTCTTTTTCAGTAACATTTTAGCATAATCGCATTGTATCTAATATCAAAAGATTTTAGCTCAACACGCCCAATAATTTTGCTGTACGGAGTGAACACGCACATACACATACATTTTATTTCGTCTAAAACGGGAAAGAGAAAGAAAATGGTGCTCAGAAGGTACAATGATGTTGTCATAGACTGAATATAAACAATAAACCCTATTGATTCGATCGCTCTTAATAATAAGCCGAAGTTAAGTCTAGAATAAAAAGAATAGAGAATGGTATTGTGGTTTTGGCCTAGGGCACATTCGGTTCTGTGTCCAATTGACAAGATTCCTTCTGTATACTTCAGAATCTTTTATGGTTCACCCAGTTTCGTCAATTTACACCATATATACATATATAACATCAAAACAACACGACTGTTGGAGTACAGACGTGTAGGAAGTTCTGAATTTTCCTGAACTTGTCTGTCTTTTTTTTCTAATATCCCATGAAGTGGCCATTGTCATCAGCAATTTATTTGCATGTTTTTATCTACCACCATCTCGCTCAGACTCTCTGTATCTTGGTATATTTAAATCCACTTTAGACCATTCATATCTATGTATCAGTCTGTTCGTATGTCTATCTCAGTATCTGAATCTGTTTATACTTCTCTCTCTCTCTCTCTCTCTCTCTCTCTCTCCATATCTATGTATCTTTCCATCTCTGCTCGTCTAAATATCTTTCCATCTCAGTATCTATCAGGGGGAAGTGGCAAAGTGGCTGACGTACAAGACTGCGATATCATTGTTAGCGAGTACGAACTCTAGTCACACTATTACGTTTACTTTCGGACTGATGCTCTTGAGAAAGGCATGAAACCTCATGTTCCTATTGCTATGAGTTAATAGTTCCATTACTGTCCTTTTTTATAAATGAATTTGGCATCAAATTACCAATGAATGTTGATATGCCATGAAAACAAAGGAATCAGTATCTATTTCAGTCTATCCATATCTATATCAGTCTGTTGATATCTCTGTATCGAGCTTATCTTTGTTTTTTTTCCATATATATATTGCCCAGTCGGCTGGGGCTGTAGAATACACCGACTGCTTCTCTGCAGAGGGGTAAGACCCCCCCCCAACGAGTGTCCTGGATATGACACTAAACAATCTGATGGTGAAGTTCCAGCAGTGCTGGAGCTTTGGGGAATGTGGAGTACCCCTTCATTGCCATCACTCCCAGGTTCACTCTGGCCCGGAGTGGTAGCACCTGATAGGGCCCTATCTATGGGTTAAATAGAACTAACAGCATACTTATGCTAAACTGAATTGTTTGAGTAAACTGAATAGCTTGAAATAGAAATGATTTTGACAATTAAACTGTACTTACATTTAAACTGCGTGCTTATGCTTAACTGAATTATTTTGAAATAGAACTGTTTTTCGACATTAAAACTGTATTTACACTTAACTGAATTGTTACATATAACTGCTTGAATAGTTTGAAATGGAAATGTTTTTGACAATTAAACTGTGTACTTATGCTAAACTGAATTGTTTGAAATAGAACAGATTATTTACATAAAAATGGATTTGGCATTAAATAACCTACAATGGTTGATATGCCATAAAACCCAACCCAACACAACCCATCCATATATATATCATCATCATCATCATCATATCGTGCTGGCAGCACGGATATCCCTGACCCTCTTTCGCCACTCCTCCCAATCGTTCATCGCCCTAGGCAGGTCTTCAGGACAACAACCTGTATCCTCACATAGCTGCTGAATGTACGTTCGTGCTGGTCGTCCTGCTTTTGCGCGGCCGTGTGTGGGGATCCATAAGAGTACATCTCTTATGAGTTCATCTCTGCTTCTCCAGCAATGTCCTGCATGTCTGGTTCGCCTAACTTGAATAGTTTTCGTGATAGGGGGCAGGTGGCCGTACAGTTGGTGTCTTGTTGGGTGTTGCCGCCAGGACTTGTTGAGGATTGCACGCAGCATTCTTGTGTAATTGCCATCTAGTTTCTTCTCCAGCCGTTTTGTTAGCGTCCATGTAGTGCATCCATATAGCAGTATCGATGTGACCGCTGCCTGGAAGAAACTGCGTTTCATTTTATCGGTTAGGTCTGATTTCCATATAGTCGATAGCCTATTGATAGCTGTCCATGCTTTCGTTAACCTCGTTTCGATGTCCTTTTCGGTTGATTCGACGCTGCTTCCTAGGTACGTGAATTTGTCTACTAGTTTAAGAGGGGTTCCTTTTAGAGTGGAGATGTCCCCCGTTTGGTTATAGCACATATATTCCGTTTTATGTCGAAAAGGGAGCCTTCGGGTCACCCTCGACTATGTTCGCTAACTTTACTATATATATATATATATATATATATGCATGAAAATCGGAGCAAAGAGCGATATATAAATTCTGAAGGTAGAAAAAGTCAGAATTATCAGCTCATTTCTTACGTCACAAGCTTTTTGCATTTAACTATTTTTACGGCATCTTGCTTCAGTCAATCAAGTAGGACACGTACAAGTACATCAACAACAATAGTTTTTATACACCGGTTTTTGTATCAAGAATTTTCGCTTATATCGACATACATAACAAAATAAATCTTTTCCCCTTTTTATCTTTTCTAGATCAACCATCACAGCATTTATTCCTTACTGCGTTAGTTAGTAATAAATAATTCCTTGCCGTTGACTGCTAACCCAAATTTTGTCACTGTAGTGTTTAGGTTTATCTCTATGACAATTGGTTTCGGTCAATCTGTGATAAAAAAAAAGATAATATTTTTCTTCAAAGGATCATCGATTGTTATTTTTTCTCTCTCTTTGTCGTTCATTAACGAGTGTGTCCGTGCTGAGCAAGTATGTCTATGAAACGCACAAAAACCAAAGCTTCCCCAACCCAGATGAAGCAATTAATCTGTTTATTGAGTTTAGTCATCGGAGAGTAAAGTTCGTGGAAAAAAACAAATAGATCACAAGAAAATCTATGTACTGACTTTGTTTACTATGGAGTTGCAGAAAAGATAATACAAAACAAACAACCACTGGAACGGATAGACTTATTATGGTCAAGTCACACTGAAAGCACTGGTTACTCTCAGATCAAAGTTAAGCAGCAATGAACTTGTTTAGTTCTGAGATGGATGTCCACTTAACAATTATATGCTTAGTCTCCTCCATACTGTGAAAATGGCAACCTTTTAGATAGAAATTTATCTTGGTTTGGTTTCTTTGTTCAATAGCATATCAACTTTGGTGGGTTATTTAATGCCAAATACATTTTTGTAGAAGAACAGTAGTGGTACTATTTAACCCATAGCTGGAGAGATAATTTCCCTACAAATTTACATTGGAGAATAAGAGAAGGAGTTACAATGAGTCAAAGCTTTTATCATATTGCCACACCCAATTTCCTTTGTGCGATAGTCTAGGCCTTTTGTGCCAAAATGTTCTCATACTTTCAGTCAAACTCAAAGAACTAATTCGGACCAGATTACCGAAGTTAAACAGCAATCAGCTTGTTTAGTTCTGACATGAGTGACCACTTAGCAACAGCCGGTACTGAGTGTCAGAATAAGAAAAGCTTAGTAAATAATAACTGGAAGAGACTTACGGTCAAATTACGATAAAAACACTGGTTGCCGTCTGGTCACCAAAGTTAAGCAGCAATGACCCCGTTGACTATTTTGATGGGCGATCATCTAGTTGTTTAGGTTAGTGTTCGCCAGTAGACCTGGAAACCGGAGTTCAATCTTAGGTCGAGTCATATCAAAGACTCAAAAAATGCTACTTGATGCCTCTTTGCATTATAAAGTAAAGATCAAGGGTAAGTGGAGCAATCCAGGGAAAGGAGTAGCGCCCTCCCTTACACCTCTACGTAATAGCTATTGAAAAGGGAGTCTTCGGGTTACCCTCGACTACTGTCGGCCAAATTATATATATGTATTAGTCTGAGGCCAGACTAATCTAAGCTTAGTAAATACCAGTTGGAACTGTTGTGAGATGGGCAAACGCTTTCTAACAGCAAGTACCTTAAGTAACGTGAACTTTATATGCAAGATTAAGTAGAGCTTAGTAAATAACAAGACATACGGTTAAGTCATACTGAAAGAACCAATTCTCGCCAGATCATCGAAGTTAGACAGTGATTAGCAAACACAATACTTTGATGAGTAACCACTTGGTAATCTATATATTATTCAAAGGCGTCAGTGGTGTAATGGTTATTTTTGTTGGAAATAGACACAGTGACCTGAGGTTCAAATCCTGGCTGAAGCTGTTTGCATTTCACATAGAGCTAATACTTTTGGGAAAGATATGAATCTGACTAGTCTCTCGCCACCTATGGGTAAATACTAAAGCAGGCTGGGCTCTTTAACCTTGTTTTAGCCACCAGTCTAGGGAAAGGAAAACTGAATTCAAATATTTAAAACTCCGGCTAAAAATTGACCTGCTCTTGCCGAGGGTTTTTACTTTTACTATATATATATATATATATATAGTAAAAGTAAAGTTGGCGACCGTATTCGAGGGCGACCAGAAGGCTCCCTTTTCTATAGCTACTACACCGAGGTTTAGGGGAGGGCGCTACTCCTTTCCCAGGATTGCTCCACTTTACCCTTGATACGTACCTTATATTGCTGAGTGTTAAGCAAGGAGGCATCAAGTACCATTTTTAAAGTCTTTCGTTTGACGCGACCTGGGATTGAATCCAGGTCTCCCGGATCATTGGTGAACAAATCAACTGATTTCAATACTAAAAAGTTTCAAGAACAAAAATAAGTTCGGGAAATCGTAATTTCTTTATCTGTATTTTTGTATTTAGTAATCAATCGGCACTTACGCGTTTTTTGAAGAATTTCTTTGAGATTTCGCAGAAGAGGCTAGACGGCAACTACACAAGAATATTGTGAGCAATATTGAACAAGTCCTGGCGTCAACATTCCACAAGGCACCAACTATACGGCCACCTGCCCCCCGTCACGAAAACTATACAAGTTAGACGAACCAGACACGCAGGACACTGCTGGAGTACCAAGGACGAACTCATCAGTGATGTACTCTTATGGACCCCCGCATATGGCCAAGCAAAAGCAGGATGACCAGCTCGAACATACATACAGCAGCTATGTGAGGATACGGGATGTAGCCCTGAAGACCTGCCAGAAGCTATGAATGATAGGGAGAAGTGCCGAGAGAGGGTCAGGGATATCCGTACTAGCGACACGACATGATGATGACCGTACATAATTTGAAGGATCAAAACACAGAATAATTTAAGAAATCTTTTCCTTCTAAAGGTGTTAAAAATAGATTTTTTTTTTATCAAATTAGAATCATAGATCAATCATCAACTGTTTTTATATAATTTTGAGCCGACATCAAACTTATAAGCGATGAAATCTTCAGTGGATTAATAGATTCATTATGTAAATCTACTCAAAATTTTCGACATTATTTCGAGCGAAAATTTAACATTCTTTTCCTCCATTAATTTCAGCATGGTTTAATTATTTTAAATTGAACATAAATACTTTGTTTAAGCAGATACGCCCGTACTAACATTACAATCTTTCCATTGCTGATATTGTTTAGCTGCATCTGCTTACATATCAGCACATAAATATACTTTCTTTCCTACATAGTGACCACCTTACACAAAGTATAATTTGTGTGTATAAAAGATCTAACAAGATTAGGACAATGTTAACGGCTTCATTAAATGCATCTTTCTTGGTATGTAAATATTGGAGAATATTAACTCTCTAATATTTTTTCTTACTCGAAAAGACCGTAATTTTTGTTTTCAACAAACTTTTCTTTCAAGTTAAAGAAATGAAATTTATTAAAGTTGTAGATCAGTGGTCAGTAGTTTATTCCATCATTTACACACTTTTCTGATATATATATATATTATTTGATTGAACATAATAGACATTTTTTTGTCTACATATTTTTTTGTTAATCCTTTCGAATTGCCGTATTGATCTTATGATATTCGGCGGCAATTGGTTGATAAACCTTCCATAATTAGTTATTTCCCAAGTACTTTTTGCCCAACCTTGGGCCATCATCAGGGGAGGATGTATTACAAAAGTGATGTAACTTTTGTATGTACATTACTACTTTGTAAGAATGAGCGTTTATACTATTGTATTGTGTAACGTTTACTTTTCGAATTTATTTCTATAAGTAGGGTAGTTGAAGTTAAACCGATATATATATATATATATATATTGTTTTCAGAGATACAATCTTCTAAAGGACGTTTAAATTGATATATAACGTTGGTTTTCTGCAAAACTCCAATCGAAGAAGAGGAATTATTTTAATGACTAAGCAGGAGGTTTTAAATTCATTATAGTATATGATAAGTTTTATTTATTTTTTTATTAGTACTTAGGAAATAACTAATTATAGAAGGTTTATCAACTAATTCTCGCCGAATATCATAAGATCGATACGGCAATTCGAAAGGATTAACAAAAAAATATGTAGACAAAAAAATGTCAATTATGTTCAATCAAATATGTATCAATGAAGAAATGTTGCCTATATATATATATATATATATATTATTCAAATATTGCTTGCAGCGTCAGACGAATTAGTAAATGACAATTAGGAGACAGTATTGAAGCAACAGGCCCGTAAGTTGACTGACCGTAGTTGAGGGTGACCCGAAGGTTCTCTTTTCAACAGCTACTACACCGATATGTACGGGACTCCTCCACGTTTTTAAAATTTATCAATTTCTTTATAAATTTAATATTGGCATAATAGTGTTCGTCAATAGTCCGGGAGACAGGGTTTCATTCCCAGGCTGAGTCATACCAAAGACTCAAAAAGTGGTACTTGTTGCCTCCTTGCTAAACACTCAGCATTATAAGGTACGGATCAATGGTAAGTAGACCAATCCAGAGACAGAAGTTACGCCCTCCCCAACACCTCGGTGTTGTAGCTATTGAAAAGAGAGCCTTCGAGTCGCTCACTTTACTTACATAAATACAGATTATAAATACATATATATATATATGTTGACAGGAGGCCAAAACTTTGATAAAGTAGAGGAAAGACAGTAGTCTCCTTTAGATAGCTCACTCTTAAACACTTAATATTCATCAAAATACCACGTGCTCTCTATTGGGCTACCACACTTAAAAAAAGACCCATTGAGGAACATGAAAGAAATTTATATACAATTTTAATGTTCTGATCAGAGGTAAAAGACCCCCGCCCTTAAATAAGCGAAAATATAACCAGGAGCAGGTTAGTAGGGTCCTTCTAACCCTCTCTAGGGGAGATTGCCGACAAAAGTCTGAAAACAAGCTGGTCGGTTTCTTAGCGTATAAAACTATTCAACATTTTGAACGTAAAAAATTCTTTCAAGTCTAAGTTAAAAAAAAAGCACGTCATTTACGCTTATGACGTCATAACAACAGAATGACGACATGACTTTTTAAACAAAGGTGACATGCCAAAAGAAAAAGCATTTTACAAGTGAGCCGGACTATTTTCAGCATGGCAGTTAAAAAAAAACTCAACGTTCGTCAACTTAACAGCAATAGTATGAACAACGGTTACACACCTAATTATGGCTTGACTAGTATCATTGGCATTAATTAACCCACGAAGGTTGAATAGCAGTAGAACAACTCTCTGCTTTGTTGTTCGTGTCAAGATATCAGCGAAAGTCAACGTCTTGAAGTATACGAGGCCATAGCAAGAGAAGAAATCAGCCTTCAAATGTTTATTACGTCATGACAACTCAACAAGCCTTTGTAGAATTGTTGAAGGCACAGTGAGAATACACAAGCTAATATCAGTATGTCTGCCATGGATTGTAACGAAACAAGCTATAGGAAGATAAAACTTTTTCCGAGGTTCAAGTCATACCAATAAAACTAACCAGCATCCAGTTTTTGATACACCAAAGAAGTGGGAAGAATAATTTTAAGCAAACAAACTGATTAGAGAATGAGGTTCTGTATCGACGTTCAAATCACAAGTGGAGCAAATTGTTTGCTGGACGCTGGAAATCAGAAAGGCCATGGTAACTGAATAAGAAACTGTAGCAAGGTTTGATTCACCCTTAAGGAAAAAAGCAGAAAAAAAAAAAAAAAAACAAAACAAAAAACAAAACAGGATAACATTAAGGTTTTTAATCGCTATGATAAAAATCAAATCAGCGGTGACATATATGCAGCTGTGAGATGAGATCAAGACAAAGCAGTAGAAAAAAGTTGCGTATTGAACAGCAAATTATCATCAGAAAAAAAAAGTTAAAGGCAGCAAACGTCCGTATTAAAAAAAGGGAAGGAAAGAAAAGATCCGTATATATAAGGGAAATTTTCTGTATCTTGAAAAAAAGAAAGAAAAAGCAAACATTTGTATCTTAAAAGAAAAACGGAAAGAAAATCAAACATCCTAAAAAAAAAAAAAAAACAGGAAAAGAAAGTAAAAGAGAGAAAAAGAAACGCCCTAAAGAACAACAAAGCAAATATCTGTATCTTCGAAGGAAAGACAACACCTGAGAATAGCCATTATATATTTAAGAAGAAGAAAAAAGAAAACGTCCATATCTTTAGAATGAGAAGATAAGAAAGCATTCGTCCAAAAATAAAGAAAAAAAGGAAACCTCTATATCTTTAGAATAAGAAGAAATGACAACCAAACGTTCAAATGAAAATAAAGCAAACATCCAAATCTTTAGATTAAGAAGCAAAGTAAACCAAAGATAAAAAAAAAGAAAGGTAAACGTCCATATTTTTAGAATGTGAAGAAAGAAAACCTAAACGTCGAAGAGAAAAAGAGAAATAAAATGAGAAGAAATGAAAACCAAAGATTTAAACGAACAAAAAAGCAAACATCCAAAGCTTTAGAAGAAAAAGAAAAGAAAACCCAATGTCAAAAAAAAAAAAAAAAAAAAAAAAGCAAAGGTTCATATCTTTAGATTGAGAAGGAGTGAAAACAAAAGTCCATATCTTTAGAATGAAAAGAAAACCAAATGTCCAAAAGAAAAAAAAAGCAAAGGTCCATATATTTAGAATGTGTAGAAAGGAAGACCAGAAGTCCAAAAAAAAAAAAAAAAAAAAAAAAAAAGCAAAGGTCCATATCTTTAGAATGTAAAGGAAAGAAAACAAAAGTCCATATCCTTAGAATGAAAAGAAAAGAAAACCAAACGTCCAAAAGGAAAAAAAAAAAAAAGCAAAGGTCCATATATTTAGAATGTGTAGAAAGGAAGACCAGAAGTCAAAAAAAAAAAATAAATAAAAGCAAAGGTCCTTATCTTTAGAATGAAAAGGAATGAAAACAAAAGTCCATGTCTTTAGAATGAAAAGAAAAGAAAACCAAACGTCCAAAAGAAAAAAAAACCAAAGGTCCATATCTTTAGAATGAAAAGGAATGAAAACAAAAGTCCATATCTTCAGAATGAAAAGAAAACCAAATGTCCAAAAGAAAAAAAAAGCAAAGGTCCATATATTTAGAATGTGTAGAAAGGAAGACCAGAAGTCAAAAAAAAAAAAAAAAAAAAAAAAAAGCAAAGGTTCATATCTTTAGAATGAAAAGGAGTGAAAACAAAAGTCCATATCTTTAGAATGAAAAGAAAAGAAACCCAAACGTCCAAAAGAAAAAAAAAGCAAAGGTCCATATATTTAGAATGGGTACAAAGGAAGACCAGAAGTCAAAGAAAAAAGCAAAGGTCCATATCTTTTGAATGAGAAGGAATGAAAACAAAAGGGAAAAAAAGCAAAGGTCCATATATTTAGAATGGGTAAAAAGGAAGACCAGTAGTCAGAGACAAAAAAAAAAAAAAAAAAAAAAAAAGCAAAGGTCCATATCTTTTGAATGAGAAGGAGTGAAAACAAATGTTCATATTTTTAGAATGAAAAGAAAAGAAAACCAAACGGCCAAAAGAAAAAAAAAGCAAAGGTCCATATATTTAGAATGTGTAGAAAGGAAGACCAGAAGTCAAAGACAAAAAAAAAAAAAAAATTAAAGCAAAGGTCCATATCTTTAGAATGAGAAGGAATGAAAACAAAAGTCCATATCCTTAGAGTGAAAAGAAAAGAAAACTAAACGTCCAAAAGAAAAAAAAAGAAAAAAAAAAGCAAAGGTCCATATCTTTAGAATGAAAAGGAATGAAAACAAAAGTCCATATCTTCAGAATGAAAAGAAAAGAAACCCAAATGTCCAAAAGAAAAAAAAAGCAAAGGTCCATATCTTTAGAATGAAAAGGAATGAAAACAAAAGTCCATATCTTCAGAATGAAAAGAAAAGAAACCCAAATGTCCAAAAGAAAAAAAAGCAAAGGTCCATGTATTTAGAATGTGTAGAAAGGAAGACCAGAAGTCCAAAAAAAAAAAAAAAAAAAAAAGCAAAGGTCCATAATTTTAGAATGAAAAGGAATGAAAACAAAAGTCCATATCCTTAGAATGAAAAGAAAAGAAAACCAAACGTCCAAAAGGAAAAAAAAAAGCAAAGGTCCATATATTTAGAATGTGTAGAAAGGAAGACCAGAAGTCAAAGACAAAAAAAAAAAAAATTAAAGCAAAGGTCCATATCTTTAGAATGAGAAGGAATGAAAACAAAAGTCCATATCCTTAGAATGAAAAGAAAAGAAAACTAAACGTCCAAAAGAAAAAAAAAGAAAAAAAAAAGCAAAGGTCCATATCTTTAGAATGAAAAGGAATGAAAACAAAAGTCCATATCTTCAGAATGAAAAGAAAAGAAACCCAAATGTCCAAAAGAAAAAAAAAGCAAAGGTCCATATCTTTAGAATGAAAAGGAATGAAAACAAAAGTCCATATCCTTACAATGAAAAGAAAAGAAAACCAAACGTCCAAAAGGAAAAAAAAAAGCAAAGGTCCATATATTTAGAATGTGTAGAAAGGAAGACCAGAAGTCAAAAAAAAAAAATAAATAAATAAAAGCAAAGGTCCTTATCTTTAGAATGAAAAGGAATGAAAACAAAAGTCCATGTCTTTAGAATGAAAAGAAAAGAAAACCAAACGTCCAAAAGAAAAAAAAAAACAACAAAGGTCCATATCTTTAGAATGAAAAGGAATGAAAACAAAAGTCCATATCTTCAGAATGAAAAGAAAAGAAACCCAAATGTCCAAATGAAAAAAAAGCAAAGGTTCATATATTTAGAATGTGTAGAAAGGAAGACCAGAAGTAAAAAAAAAAAAAAAAATAAAAGAAAAGAAAAGGTCCATATCTTTAGAATGAAAAGGAATGAAAACAAAAGTCCATATCTTTAGAATGAAAAGAAAAGAAAATCAAACGCCCAAAAGAAAAAAAACCCACCATAGCTTTAGAATGAGAAAAAAAAAAAAAAAAAACGATCATAAGAGAAAAAAAAAAATGATTAAATAAATAAAAATGAATAAAGGAATACAATAAAATTAAAGGAATTGTGAAATTAAAAGAAAATCGAGTGTCCAAAAGAGAAAAAAAAACTCATGTTCATATCTTTAAAAGAAAGAAAAGAAGAAAGAAAAAGAAAAAACAAGAAAAAAAATGCAAATATCCATATCTTTAGAATGAGAAGAAAAAACCAAACGTCAAAAAACCCCGCAAATGTCCGTATGTTTAGAATGAAAAGAAAAACAAACGTCAAAGGAAAAAGAAAAGAAAATGCAAATGTACATATCCTTAGAATGAAAAAAACAACAACTAAACGTAAAAAAAAAAAAAATACAAGTGGCCATATTCTTAGAATGAAACGAAAAGAAAACCAAACGTCAAAAACAAAAAGAAAAAAAAGAAAAAAGTGCGAAATGCAAATGTCCAAATCTTTAGAACGAAAAGAAAAAAAAAGTCCCCTAAAAAAGCAAATGTCCATGTTTTAGAATAAGAGGGAAAAAAAACCCAAACGTCAAAAAAAAAAAAAAAAAAATAAATAAATAAATAAAAAAGTTAAAAGAAAAAAAAAAAAGAATGCAAAAGTCCATATTTTTAGAATGAGCAGAAAAGAAAACCAAACGTCCAAACGAATGCAAATATCAACATTCTTTGGATGAAAATGAATGAAAACCAAACGTCAAAAAATGCAAATGTTCATATCTTAGAATGAAAAGAAAAGAAATCAAACGTTGAGAAGAAAAAGAAAAAAAGCAAACGTCCATATCTTTAGAATGTAAACAAAAGAAAACCAAACGTTAAAAATAAATAAATAAATAAATAAATAAAAAAGATAAATAAAAATAAGAAAAGCAAACGTTCCTCTCTTTACAATGAAAAGAAAACAATATATCGCAAAACAACAACGAAAAACAGAAACAAGAAAGCAAAAGTTTATATCTTTAGAATGAAAAGAAAAGAAAACCAAACGTCCATAAAAATGCAAATGTTCATATCTTTAGAATGAGAACAAAAGAAAACAAAATATCAAAAAAAAAAAAAAATAAAATAAAAAATTTAAAAAAAAGAAAAAAAAGAGGCAAATGTTCATATCTTTAGAATGAAAAGAAAAGAAAACCAAACGTTAAAAAAAAAATGCAAATGTTCATATCCTTAGAATCAGAAGAAAAGAAAAGAAAATATAAAAAAAAGCAGCAATTGTCCATATCTTTAGAATGAAAAGAAAAGAAAAACAAACGTCAAAAAAAAAAAAAAAAAAAGGAAAAAGAAAAGAAAAAAAAGAAAATGCAAATGTACATATCCTAAGAATGAAAAATAAAAAACTAAACGTCAAAAAAAAAACAAAAATACAAATGTCCATATCTTTAGAATGAAAAAAAAACAAACTAAACTTAAAGAAAAGAAGAAAAATGCAAATGTTCATATCTTTAGAATGAGAAAAAAAAGGAAACTAAACGCCCCCCCCCAAAAAAAAAATTGCAAATATCCATATCCTTAGAACGAAAAGAAAAGAAAACTAAACGTCCAAAAATAAATGCAAATGTACATATTTTAGAATAAGAGAAAACAAACCAGTCGTCTCCCGCCAAAATGCAAACGTCCATATCTTTAGAACAAAAATAAATGAAAACCAAACGTCAAAAAATGCAAATGTTCATATCTTTAGAACGAAAAGAAAAGAAATCAAACGTTGAGAAGAAAAAAAAAAAAAAGCAAACGTCCATATCTTTAGAATGTAAACAAAAGAAAACCAAACGTAAAAAAAAAAAAAAAAAATAAAAAAAATAAAAATAAAATAAAATAAAAAATACAAAAAAAAAAAAATAAAAAAGATAAATAAAATAAGAAACGCAAACGTCCCTTTCTTTAAAATGAAAAGCAAACAATATGTCGCAAAAAAACAAAAAAAAAACAACAATAAACAGAAACAAGAAAGCAAAAGTTTATATCTTTAGAATGAAAAGAAAAGAAAACCAAACGTCCCAAAAAATGCAAATGTTCATATCTTTAGAATTAGAACAAAAGAAAATAAAATATTAAAAAAAGCAAATGTCCATATCTTTAGAATGAAAAGAAAAGAAAACCAAACGTTAAAAAAAAAAATACAAATGTTCATATCTTTAGAATGAGAAAAAAAGAAAACAAAAAGGTCAAAAAAAAAAAAAAAAGAAAAAAGGAAAAAAAGAAGCAATTGTTCATATCTTCAGAATGAAAAGAAAAGAAAACCAAACGTTAAAAAAAACCCCAAAAAACAAATGTTCATATCTTTAGAATGAGAACATCAAAAAAAAAAAAAAAAAAAGAAAAAAAGAAAGAAGAAAGGCAAATGTCCATATCTTTCAAATAAAAAGAAAAGAAAAGCAAACGTCCAAAAAAAATGCAAATGTCAATATCTTTAGAATGAGAACAAAAAAACAAAAAACAAAACAAAACAAAAACAAAACATCAAAAAAAAAAAGAAGAAAAAAACAAAACAAAAACAAATGTCCATATCTTTAGAATGAAAAGAAAAGAAAATCAATCGTCCAAAAAATAAAAAAATACAAATGTCTATATTTTAGAATAAGAGGAAAAGAAAACCTTTTGTTCCCCTCAAAAAAAAAAAAAAGCAAATGAGAAGAAAAGAAATCAAACATTCGAAAGAAAGAGAAAACAAAGCAAACCTCTATATCATTAGAATGTGAACAAAAGAAAACCTTACGTCAAAAAAAAAAGAGTAAAAACAAGCAAACGTTCATATCTTTAGAATGAAAAGAAAAGAAAAAAGAAAAGAAAAAAAAATGAAAAGCAAAGAAGAAAAAATCAAACAAACAAACAAACAAAGGTCCATATCTTTAGAATGAGGAGAAAAGAAAACGAAACACCCAAAATAAAAAAATAAAAAAGGTTCATATCTTTAGAATGAGGAGAAAAGAAAACGAAACACCCAAAATAAAATAAAAAAGTTCCATATCTTTAGAATGAGGAGAAAAGAAAACAAACGTCCAAAACAAAAGAAGCAAACGTCAATATCTTTAGAATAAGAAATGAAAAACAAATGATCAAAAGACTTAATAATTAGATAGATAAAAATGAATAAATGAATAAAATAAAAATAAAAGAATTATGAGAAGAAAAGAAAACCGAGTATCCAAAAGGAAAAACAAACAAACAAATGTCCATATCTTTAAAAGAAAAAAAAAAGAAAAGAAAAATATCAAACATGAAAAAAAAGCAAAAGAAAAAGAAAAAAAAAAAGAAGAAATTAAGAAAAAATTAAAAACGGAAAAGCCTAAAAGCAAATGTTCATAAAAACTATTCCAAGAAAGCAAACGGCCGTATCTAGAAAAGAGACCAAAAAATCAGAAAGAAAAAAGAAAAAAACGTCCGTTGATTTAACTCGTTATGGTAATAGAAAGATTATAATTCCTACATGTTTACGACGCTATGACAACAGAACAATATGTTTGAGGTTTAAATCGATTGCCTTATACCAAATGAACAAACACTTGACATTTCTTGTCTATTTCGTTGGACAGGTTTTCTTATTTATATTTTGGCTAACTGGATTATTTCTCTCGTCCCGTTGCTTTTTTTCATTTTTTTTGACAACGTTTCGGTCATATTTCCTCCGACCATCTTCTGTTGGTCACACACACACACACACACACACACACACACACACACACACACACACAAGAAATAAGCCAATTAACAAAAAAAAAAAAAAAAAAAAAAAAAAGAAACGGAAGACTTGAAGTCTAAAAAAAAAAAAAAAACAACTAACAAAAACATAGCAAGTGAACTGAACTGTTTTTCGGCATCCAACGGGATACAATAATAAAAACCTTTCTCTATGTTTGTCAATTAAACTGCATTAAAATAAGTGTCTGACTCGATGCTTGTGACAATATTGCAGTAGAACAAGCGAGTGTCCAGATGTTTAAAAGCCAGAAAATTAGAATAAGCCATGTGCATTGGCTACCATTGCAAAGGTGAAAAGTCCTAATATGTATGGCATATCTTGACACTTTTTCATCTACAAGGATTTATATGGAGGAAACAAAAAGAAAACCTGCACGGAAATATTTTATTTTTGATAAAATATTAAAAGAACAAATCCCAACATTCACACTAATAATAAAATTAACACTTACCCATATACTAACCCTAATACAATCTCAATCATTAACCCTACTACTAACCCAACTACTAATACTAATCCAAACACTAACCCAACTACTAATCCTAATACTAACCCAATCACGAACCCAGCTACTAATCCTAATACTAACCCAACTACTAATCCTAATACTAACCCAATCACTAATCCTAATACTAACCCAATCACGAACCCAACTACTAATCCTAATACTAAACCAATCACTAACCCTAATACTAACCCAATCACTAACTCAACTACTAATCCTAATACTAACTAATCACGAACCCTAAACTATTAAAAAGACAAAAAAAATTTTAAATGTGAAGAAAAAAACCCTTTAAAATTCTATTATGGAAAATATTGTCAGCGACTTTAAAATGGTGGCCATTTTAAAAACAATCACAGTAACAATTGTTCAAAGACATTTCTGATGTCAAAATCGAGCGCGTCGTAGCAAATTAACAAAGACTATACATACCAAAAACAGAAAAAACACAAGCAAACAAACAAAGCAACGCCTCCATCCCCCCAAATATGGCAAATCAATGTGGTTGTTTTTGGGGAATAATGAAAAGTTATCAGTCCTCTGAATGTCCGACCACCGATATCTTCCGACAAAACCCAATGAACAATGTGATTATTAGGGCTTACTGAGACAAGAGAACAATACAAAGTCTAAAAATTCAGTCGAGTTTGATGTATTTCAATGTAGCAGAACAAGAAATAGACATACCAAGATATGCTTATTGCAAAACGAAAAATGGAATGCCCATAATTTGTTCATTGCAGGACGTGAAATGGACAGTCGAAAATCTGTCTTTTGCAAAAAGGGAAATGGACGGACCACAATATGTTCATTGTGCGACACGACATGGACAGGCCAAAGCGTATTCATTGCTGGACGTGAAATGGATAGTCCCAAATTGTTCCATTGCAAGACGGGAAAAAGAAAGGCTACTATCTGCTTATTGCAGGACTAGACATGGACAGCTAAAAACTTGTCCATTGCAGAACCTGACACCAAACAGGGTGTTCATTGCTAGACGAGAAATAGCAACAGTTTCTTCTTTGCATGATGTGAAAAGAACAGCCACAAATCTGTGTATTGCAAAACTGGAAATCTTTTCATTGTTACAAAAATAGACCGCCCAATATTTGCTTATTGCAGGACGGGAAATGAACAGCCCACAATCTATTTACTGCAGGACCAGATGTGGCCAAGCAAAGATTTGTTCATTGAAGAATAACAGATGAAACAACCAAAAATCTGTTCTTTGCAGGCCGTAAAATAGATAGCCCAAAACACACTCATTGCAAGACGGGAAATAGATAACACACAATCTGTTCATTGCAAAATGGGAAATGAAACAGGCCAGAATACATTAATTGAAGAACCAGACATGGACAGGCAGAAAACTTGTTCATTGCTAGACCAGACATGGACAGTTGACAATCTGTTCTTTACAAGATTTGAAATAGACAGAGGAGAATCCGTTCATTACAAGACGTAAATTAGACAGTGCATAATGCGTTCTTTTAAGGAGGTGAAATGGACAGCCAACAATATATTCATTGTAAGACAAAAAATCGAAAAGCCACAACACATTAATCGCAAGAGAAATGGACAGATCGAAATCTGTTCATTGAAATGCACAGAAAAATATGTTCATTGCAGGACCAGACATGGACAACTAAAAATTTGTTCATTGCAGGACCAGACATGGACAACCCACAATCTGTGCATTGCAGGGCATGAAATCGACTGGCCACAATCTACTCAATAGAAGACGGGAAATGAACAGCCAAGAAAATATTTAATGCAGGACGCTAAATCAACAGCCCAAAAACTTTTCATTGCAAACGGAAAATAAAGGGCTTTTAATCTGATCCCTGCATGATGCAGAGTGGACAGGCATAAATTTGTTAATTGCCACATGCAAAATGGACAGACTACGATATGCCTAGTGCAGGACAAGAAATGGAAATGCAACGATCTGTGCATTGCAGGACACGAAATAAACAGGCCACAATCTGTTTATTGCAGCACACTATCTGCTCATGACAGGACGTGAAATGAACAGGCCACAATGAGTTCATTGCAGGACACGAGATGTACAGGCTCCAGTCAATTAATTCAAGGACAGAAAATAGACAGCTCAGAAAATACTTATTGCAGGAAGCGAAATAATCAGCTAAAAACCTTTTCATTGCTGAACGTCAAATGGAGATCTTAGAATATGCTAATTTGGGCAGGATATGAAATGGACAATCCACAATCTGTTTCTTACAGCTCGCGAAATGAATAGACCATAATGTGTTCATTACGGGACGCGAATTGGATAGGCCACAGTCAGTTTATTGCAGGACACAATCTGCTCATGGCAGGACGCGAAATAAACAGGCCACAATCTATTCATTGCAGGACGTGAGATGTACAAGCCACTGTTTGTTAATTTAAAGACAGAAAATGGACAGCCCAGAAAATATTTATAACAGGAAGCGAAATAAACAACCAAAATTTTTTTCATTGAAAGACGGGTAATGAACAGCCAGCAATCTGTTTATTGCTAGTCGTCAATTGGACAACCCGAAATCTGTTCCTTAAAAAAAAGCTAAATAGACGAGCCATAATGTATTTATTACGGGACACAAATCGGACGGGCTACAGCTTGTTTATTGCAGGACACAATCTGCTCATTGCAGGACGCGAAATAAACAGGCCATAATCTGTTCATTGCAGGACGCGAGATACACAAGCCACTGTTTGTTAATTTAAAGACAAAAAATGGACAGCCAAAAAATATTTATTGCAGGAAGCGAAACAAGCAACCAAAAATCTTTTCATTGAAGGACGGGCAATGAACAGCCAGCAATCTGTTCATTGCTGGAAGTCAATTGGACAACCCGAAATCTGTTCCTTAAAGAAAGCTAAATAGACAGGCCATAATGTGCTTATTACAGGACGCAAATCGGACAGGCCACAGTCTGTTTGTTGCAGGACACAATCTGCTCATTGCAGGACGCGAAATAAACAGGCCATAATCTGTTCATTGCAGAATGCGAGATACACAGGCCACTGTCAGTTAATTTAAAGACAGAAAGTAGACAGCCCAGAAAATACTTTCTTAGAATATAATATTTGCGTGTCATGAAATGGACAAGCCCCAATCTTTTTTTACAGCTCGCGAAATGGACAGGCCATAATGTGTTTATTACGGGAAGCGAATTGTATAGGCCAAAGTCTGTTTATTGCAGGACTCAATCTGCTCATTGCAGGACGCGAAATAAACAGGCCATAATTTGTTCATTACGGGATGCGACATGCACAGACCACTGTCAATTAATCTTAAGACAGAAAATAGAAAGCTCAGAAAATACTTTTTGCAGGAAGCGAAATAACCAGCTAAAAATTTTTTCATTGTAAGAGGGGAAATGAACAGCCAACACTTTGTTCATTGCCGTACGTTATATGGACATCTTAGAAAATGTTTATTGCAGGGTATGAAATGGACAAGCGACAATCTTTTTCTTACAGCCCGTGAAATGGATAGGCCATAATGTGTTTATTACGGGACGCGAAGTGGACAGAACACAGTCTGTTTATTGCAGGACACAATTTGTTTATTGCAAGGCGCGAAATAAACAGGCCGAAATCTGTTCCTTAAAGAAAGCTAAATTGACAGACTATAATGTGTTTATTCCGGGATGTGAATTGAAAAGGCCATAGTCTGCTCATTGCAGGACGCGAAATAAGCAGGCCATACTTTGTTCATTGCAGGATGCGAGATGCACAGGCCACTGTCAGTTAATTTAGAGACAGAAAATAGAAGCTCAGAAAATACTTTTTGCATGAAGCAAAATAACGAGCTAAAAAACCCTTTTAATTGCAAGAGGGGGATTTAACAGCCAGCACTTTGTTCATTGCTCTACGTTATATGGACATCTTAGAAAATGTTTATTGCAGGATATGAAATGAACAAGCCACAATCTGTTTCTTACAGCCCGCGACATGGATAGGCCATAACGTGTTTATTACGGGACAGAACACAGTCTGTTTATTGCAGGACACAATCTGCTTATTGCAGGACGCAAAATAAACAGGCCGAAATCTGTTCCTTAAAGAAAGCTAAATGGACAAGCCATAATATGTTTATTACGGGACGCGAATTGGAGAGACCCCAGTCTGTTTATTGCAGGACACAATCTGCTCATTGCAGGACGCAAAATAAACAGGCCACAATCTGTTCATTGCAGGACACGAGATGTACAGATTACAGTTAGTTAATTCAAAAACAAAATAAACAGCTCAGAAAATATTTATTGCAGGAAGCGAAATAATCAGCTAAAAAAACCTTTTCATTGCTGTACGTCAAAATAACATTTTAGAATGTGCTATTTGCAGGATATGAAATTGACAAGCCACAATCTTTTTCTTACAGCCCTCGAAATGTTTTGGGCATAATGTGTTTATTACGGGACGCGAATTGAATAGGCCATAGTCTGTTTATTGCAGGACACAATCTGCTTATTGCAGGACGCGAAATAAACAGGCCACAATCTGTTCATTGTAAGAGGGGAAATGAACAGCCAACACTTTGTTTATTGCAGGACACAGTCTGCTTATTGCAGGACGCGAAATAAACAGGCCACAATCTGTTCATTGCAGGACACGAGATGTACAGACTATAGTCTGTTAATTCAAAAACAGAAAATAAACAGCTCAGAAAATATTTATTGCAGGAAGCGAAATAAGCAGCTAAAAAAACCTTCAAAAGGAGATCTTAAAATATGCTATTTGCAGGATATGAAATTGACAAGCCACAATCTTTTACTTACAGCTGGCAAAATGGTTTGGGCATAATGTGTTTATTACGGGACGCGAATTGAATAGGCCATAGTCTGTTTATTGCAGGACACAATCTGCTTATTGCAGGACGCAAAATAAACAGGCCAAAATCTGTTCATTGCAGGACGCGAGATGCACAAGCCACTGTTTGTTAATTTAAAGATAAAAAAATGGACAGCCAAAAAATATTTATTGCAGGAAGCGAAACAAGCAACCAAAAATCTTTTCATTGAAGGACGGGCAATGAACAGCCAGCAATCTGTTCATTGCTGGAAGTCAAATGGACAACCCGAAATCTGTTCCTTAAAGAAAGCTAAATAGACAGGCCATAATGTGCTTATTACAGGACGCAAATCGGACAGGCCACAGTCTGTTTATTGCAGGACACAATCTGCTTATTGCAGGACGCGAAATAAACAGGCCATAATCTGTTCATTGCAGAATGCGAGATACACAGGCCACTGTCAGTTAATTTAAAGACAGAAAGTCGACAGCCCAGAAAATACTTTCTTAGAATATATTTGCGAGTCATGAAATGGACAAGCCTCAATTTTTTTTACAGCTCGCGAAATGGACAGGCCATAATGTGTTCATTACGGGACGCGAATTGGATAGGCCATAGTCTGTTTATTGCAGGACACAATCTGCTCTTTGCAGGACGCGAAATAAACAGGCCACAATCTGTTCATTGCAGGACACGAGATGTACAGGTTATTGTCTGTTAATTCAAAGACAGAAAATAGAAAGCTCAGAAAATACTTTTTGCAGGAAGCGAAATAACCAGCTAAAAAACCTTTTCATTGTAAGAGGGGAAATGAACAGCCAACATTTTGTTCATTGCTATACGTTATATGGACATCTTAAAAAAATGTTTATTGCAGGATATGAAATGGACAAGCCACAATCTTTTTCTTACTACCCGCGAAATGGATAGGTCAAAATGTGAAATAAACAGGCCGAAATCTGTTCCTTAAAGAAAGGTAAATGGACAGGCTATAACGTGTTTATTCCGGGACGCGAATTGAAAAGGCCATAGTCTGTTTATTGCAGGACACAATCTGCTTATTGCAGGACGCGAAATAAACAGGCCACAATTTGTTCATTGCAGGACGCGAGATGCACAAGCCACTGTTTGTTAATTTAAAGACAGAAAATGGACAGCTCAGAAAATATCTATTGCGGGAAGCGAAATAACCTGCTAAAAAAATTTTATTGAAAGACGGTTAATGAACAGCCAACAATCTATTCATTGCTGGACGTTAAATAGACCAGACAAAATCTGTTCCTTATAGAAAGCTAAATGGACAGGCCATAATATATTTATTACGGAACGCAAATTGGACAGGTCACAATGTGTTTATTGCAGGACACAATCTGCTCATTGCAAGATGCGAAATGAAGTTTTCACAACCTGTTCATTGCTGGATGTGGAGGGGACAGGTCACAATTTGTTCATTGCAGAACACTAAATATGCATACTATTAACAGTTCATTGCAGGATGCAGAATGGATAGCCCAGAATATAATTATTCCAGGAAGCAAAATTACCAGCCTACAATCTGTTCCTTACAAGACGCGAAATGGACTATCAAGAATATGTTAATTGTAGGATGCAAAATGGACTGACTAGAAGCTATTCGTTACAGGATATGAAATGAACAGTTAACATTCATTGTAGGGCAGCAAAAGCGACAGGCTTAAATCTGTTCATTGCAAAGCCTCAAATGGCCCAGGATACATTTATTGCAGGACTCAAAATTGACAGACAAAAATCCTTTCATTGCAAGACGGGAAATGGACAGCCAAGAATATATTTATTGCAGAAGACGAATTGAACAGGCCATTATCTGTTGCTTGCAGGACGCTAAATAAACACGTAACAATCTATTTATTGCAAGACGTGAGATAAACAGCCAAAGATCTCTGCATTGCAGGATCAGACATGTAGAGTCGACTATCCATTCTGAACTGGGCATGAAATGGATCGCTCACAATCTATTCATTAAAATGCACATGCAAAATTTGTTCATTGTAGGACCAGATATGAACAGCTCAAAACTTGTTCATTGCAGGACTAGACATGGACAACCCACAATCTGTGCATTGCAGGACGCAAAATAAACAGGCCAGAACCTGTTTATTGCAAAATGGGAAATCGACTGCAAAAATATATATTGCAAGACGCAAAATTAACAGCCAAAATATTTTCACTGAAAGACGGGAAACGAACGGCCCAGAATTTGCTGATAGTAGGACACGAAATGGACAGGCCATAATAAACTTATTTGCAGGACGCGAAATGGACTGGTCACAGCTTGTTTATTGCAGGACGCGATATGGACCGGCCACAATCTGTTTCTTACAGAACACAAAATGAATAGTCAATAGAGGACGTGAAATAGACAACCCTAGAATATATTTCTTGTTGGACATGCCACAATGTGTTCATTTCAGTACGTGAATTGGATAGGCCACAACCAGTTCATTGCGAAATGAACCGGCTACAGCCTCTTTATTGTCGGACCAGACATGGATAACTCCTAATATGTTCATTGAAATGCACTGGCCACAAACCGTTAGCCTAAAGATTTTAAATGGCATCCGACATCCCTTTCATTACACGACGTAAAATTGACAGCCCACAATCTGTTTTTTGCAGGAAGTGAAACAGACAGTAGGAGAAATGGACAACTTATTACAAATGAAAATATCTTTCTTTTTTTTTTTACTTTAACACTAAATAATCATGTCCTAATGTCATCTGGAAATGATGAATAGGACATGCGACATATGAGGTCAGTAAACATACAAAAAGCTTTCTTTTCTAAGATAAGGACCCATAATTTTCCAGATTAATTCTGAAATTCCAAGTAACCAGTCGTCATAGTCCAAAGTAAATTGCTTGATTGCAAATATATAAGAGACTTTTCTTTATTTAGAGATGTTGAACCTCTGATCATATTTTGTTTTCCTTTTTTTTTAATTAGGTGCTGAAATATAAAATAAATAACTTTATACATTTGAATGCATTCCTATATGGTGCAATGAAATAATAAAATGTAAATATACATTTACTGAGGAAAGACACTAGAAGTTTAATTTAAAGAAAAAAAAAAAACCAACGTGGATGCAAATTTTCATTTCAGTAATATCTTCATAAATACAACACAAATTATTTGAAGGGCAGAGTTTATGAAAATCCAACAATACAAATCAAAAAAGTCAGTCAATATTTTCATATTTCATCATAGCAACACAAGAACTAGACGGTACACAATGTACGTATTGGAGGACGAGAAATGCACAAGCCACAATCTGTTCAGTAGAAAACGGGAAATGGAGAGCCAAAAATGGATAATTTGTAGAAGAAGAAATGAACAGGCCAGTCGTGTTCATTATTTGTTGATTGCAGAAAAAAATTGACAGCCTACAATCTATGCAGAACAAGAAGTTGAGAGCCCATAATCTGTGCATTTCAGAATGAGAAATTAGCATCACACAGTCAATTCATTGCCGAAGGGAAAAATGAACAGCCCACATTTGTTCAATGCAGAAAGGAAAAATGAACAGCCCACAAACTGTTCATTGCCGAAGGGAAAAATAAACAGCCCACAATCTGTTCATTGCAGAAAGGAAAAATGAACAGCCCACAATCTGTTCATTGCCGAAGGGGAAAATGAACAGCCCACAATCTGTTCATTGCCGAAGGGAAAAATGAACATCCCACAATCTGTTCATTGCAGAAAGGAAAAATGAACAGCCCACAATCTGTTCATTGCAGAAAGGAAAAATGAACAGCCCACAATCTGTTCATTGCCGAAGGGAAAAATGAACAGCCCACAATCTGTTCATTGCCGAAGGGAAAAATGAACAGCCCACAATCTGTTCATTGCCGAAGGGAAAAATGAACATCCCACAATCTGTTCATTGCCGAAGGGAAAAATGAACATCCCACAATCTGTTCATTGCAGAAAGGAAAAATGAACAGCCCACAATCTGTTCATTGCCGAAGGGAAAAATGAACAGCCCACAATCTGTTCATTGCCGAAGGGAAAAATGAACAGCCCACAATCTGTTCATTGCCGAAGGGAAAAATGAACATCCCACAATCTGTTCATTGCAGAAAGGAAAAATGAACAGCCCACAATCTGTTCATTGCAGAAAGGAAAAATGAACAGCCCACAATCTGTTCATTGCAGAAAGGAAAAATGAACAGCCCACAATCTGTTCATTGCAGAAAGGAAAAATGAACAGCCCACAATCTGTTCATTGCCGAAGGGAAAAATGAACAGCCCACAATCTGTTCATTGCAAAAAGGAAAAATGAACAGCCCACAATCTGTTCATTGCAAAAAGGAAAAATGAACAGCCCAAAATCTGTTCATTGCCGAAGGGAAAAATAAACAGCCCACAATCTGTTCATTGCAGAAAGGAAAAATGAACAGCCCACAATCTGTTCATTGCCGAAGGGAAAAATGAACAGCCCACAATCTGTTCATTGCCGAAGGGAAAAATGAACAGCCCACAATCTGTTCATTGCAGAAAGGAAAAATGAACAGCCCACAATCTGTTCATTGCCGAAGGGAAAAATGAACAGCCCACAATCTGTTTATTGCCGAAGGGAAAAATGAACAGCCCACAATCTGTTCATTGCAGAAAGGAAAAATGAACAGCCCACAATCTGTTCATTGCCGAAGGGAAAAATGAACAGCCAACAATCTGTTCATTGCCGAAGGGAAAAATGAACAGCCAACAATCTGTTCATTGCCGAAGGGAAAAATGAACAGCCTACAATCTGTTCATTGCCGAAGGGAAAAATGAACAGCCCATAATCTGTTCATTGCCGAAGGGAAAAAGGAACAGCCCATAATCTGTTCATTGCCGAAGGGAAAAATGAACAGCCCACAATCTGTTCATTGCCGAAGGGAAAAATGAACAGCCCACAATCTGTTCATTACAGAACAAGAAATGCACAGTCCAAAATATATTCATTACAAAAGGGAAAAGATACAGCTCACAACCTATTCATAACAAAAAGAGAAATGGACTGCAATTAATCTGTTTATTGCAGAACGAAAAATGCACAGCCCACAATCTGTTCATTTCAGAATGCCCACGATCTGTTTTTCAGGACGTGGAAATAGACTGCCCATAATCCTTTCCTTGGAGAAAGAAAATGAACACTCCACAATCTGTTTATTGCAGAATGAGAAATGGACAGCCAACAATTTGTTCATTTTAGAAGGTAAAATTTACTGCTCTCGATCTGTTTTTGCAGAACGATGAAATAGACAGCCCTCTATCTGTTCATTGCACAAAGAGAAATTAACAGCCCTCGATGTGTTTATTGCAGCACGAGACATGTATGGCCCTCAAACTCTTCATGGCTTCACGAAAGATTGATAGGCCACAATCTGTTCACCACAGTAGGGGAAATTAGCCCCACATCAACCTTTCACTTAAGGAGAAGAAAAAAATGCACTGACTATTAAGTATTCATGGTTGCATAAGATGAAATACAGTCTTCAAACTTTTCATGTTAGCAGAAGAAATGCATAACGTACAAAGTGTTGTTTGCAGAAGAAAAAATGCATAGACTTCAAAGTGTTCATGGTAGCAGAAGAAATGAACAGCCTATGAACCGTTCATAGCAGCAGCAGGAGAAATTCAGACTATGAAGTGTTCATGGCAATACGAAAAATGTACCAATGACCACTCCGGTGTGTCCGTGTTCACTGAATAAAAAGTTTCGTTAATATTTTATGTCTTATTCTTACATACCAACCATATTGATTAAACATTCTTATTTTTTAAAAATGATTTTGCACTTCTCTAAGAATGTATTTCTCTAACACTTCCGACATAGGTAAGTTGTGACACAAGGCCAATTTTTAAACGGGATACAGCCGGTTCGAATTCAGTTTTCCTTTTTCCTGACTTGTTACCATACCAAGACTAAAGTATCTTGTCTTGACTATCAATGTTTACTCTTCATGTCATTGGACATTGAAGAAATGTTTTGTGGGCTAGCATCGCCAAAAGGTATGGGTTTTCCTTACATACAATATATGATAAAACGACTTTTATCGGCTAAAATTTCGGTATCGTTAATTACTAAAGTATATAATGTTATTTACCCACCCCTTAGCCACAGGCAGAATTTGACACAAGGTGAATTTTTAAGAGGGATGTGCCTGGTTTGAATGCAGTTTTCCTTCTCCTAGACTGGTTGCTTAACAAACGCAATCCAGTCTACCCTACTATTTATACACAGCTTGTTGAGAGAGGTAAACAGATGAGATATATTTATTATGTTACTCAAATCACACTAAGACAACCATCAGATCAATTTAGTTTAGCAGTGACGAGCCTGTTTAATAGTGTTGTATAATCCCAACGATCTCATTCACAACAGTAATACAAATACAGGCGGACTCTTTCGTTTCAGATACGAACGGGTTTATTAATTTCTAGCTTTGGTCCATGGTGACACGACGAGAGAGATACAATTCTTAAAAGCCTATGCAAACCATACTATACTGACCCCACCCCAACGCGCGGCGCATCTTGTGATGTTCAAGATCGCAATTCATCTCTGCAGGTCGAGATCCGAAAAACTCAACCGCACGCCTCAACGGTAGAAAACTCAACTGCATCTTCAACGGTCGAATCTCAACTACTGTCTTTTTGAAATCCTCAAATTCTCAGGACCATCTCTTCTGGCATGACGTCATCCACACTCCACTTTCATTTCCTGTCAGGGGGTTTATTATAACAAATGATGATTGTCATATCCTTTCCGCAGGGGCGTAAGACTGCATTAAATGACTATGCACGTGGACTAAGAGACCCGAGTGGTTCAAAACCTTACCAAGCTGAACGATAGAATATAATTAACGAAAAATGATTTATATAAAAAAATCATTCCTTGATTATATTAAGTAGTTAGATGGATGACTACTTATCGTAACCACTTAATTGCAGTAGAAGTTACTGTAAGCAATTTGGGCGTCTGTGTATAAGACTGAGTAAACCTAAGTAAATGTTGAGCGAAATATGTAATATAATATTTAGCAAGTTAAGCTAAAAGGCTATTATTAATTAGCTCATTTCTCTCTGGATGCTCCATACTTCTGGCCTTGTGCCAAAATAAGTATATTATAGTAAATGCTAGTCGACTTAGTCAAATTACTGGAAGTGAAACAAGCAGTCTTTCCCAAGATTTGAACTCGGTTCGCTGATTTCATTTCATACGGTGATAACCGTTACGATAAGAACTTTTGAAAGAGTTTTCACGTAAAGTTGGATCTTTTCTTTCCTTAGTATTTTGAAAAGAGTGTAAGGAATAACATCGTGACTATTTCTCTTAACTAACGTAGCCTTGTAACAAAGTCCTCCGGTTTAATGTAACAAGGTTAACTTGTTTTTGGGAATATCTTGGTATAATTCTCTTCACTGCTATCTGGATTGGGTTAATGTGATTTTTATTCGAGCTATCGACTTGAAAAGCAGCAAGTTTATTTTGTCAATATCCTCTCTCCGTTATACCAGGGTTAAAGCATATGATATATTCTTGTTCGCTGTTCTTATCCGAAGATTACAATTTTTTCCCTTACCCCTTCCAAACGATAGCGTGTAAGTGACAGTCACGGATGAATGAGGGAACTAAGATTTACTCTTACAAGACTGACACCCAGCTTCTCTATGATACAAAAAACAAAAAAAACAAAAAAAAAAACAAAAACAAAAACAAAAAAAAAAAAACTTACGGATTATTGGCAGGAAGGTTCAACCTCTATTGCTGTACCATCAATACCCACGTTGGAAGTTGTGATTGATTGATTTTAACGCTATGTCCAGCTAGAGTTATTTCATACCTAAAAGTTTGGGAATCACGTTCATATTTACATTTTTGTAAAGTCGTTTCTTAAGAGGGTTTTTTTGCACATGGTCCTAGAGAATACGAATAAGTTTTTAAGCAGATCTCTTTTACCCATAGAGGGTACCCAACAGTTACCTCTGAACCTGGGAGTAATGATAATGAAAGGGTCCGCTACACTTTCCAGATTTCCCGAACTAGAACCTCACAATCAGATGAAGTTTAATGTTATACCAGAATACAACCTTTATGGAGAGGTTTTACTCTTTGTAAGGGATACGATCAGCGCATTCTAAACCCCACTGACCTGTTGGATTGGTTGGGTTTCATGGCATATCAACCCTTGTAAGTTATTAAATCGCAAATCCTCTTTATACATATATATTAAATATATGATTGGATGGTTGGGTTTAATAACATATCAAATCTTGTAGGTTATTTCATGCTAAATCCTGTTTATATATATATATATATATATATATATGTATACATATTTTCTAAACACATTTTGTAGATAAGATTTTTAAACGAGGCCGAGCGTATTTGTTTGCACAGAGTTAAATGGTTTCAAGTATTGCTATCTAACAGTAACAATTTAATTAAACACCAGTCATTTGTTTACATTCATTTAAATATAATTTTTAAGTAATTTTATATTTAAAGGAGTTGGAACTAATTTTTTTCGCACAAAATTATTACTATTCTTTCTACACAGTTACATAGTTTCAATCAGTGCTATCAAACAATAATTCTATTCAGTATTAATCATTTGTTTGCTGACAATGAAGTGATTACAAGTATTTTTATTTAGCTCTATTCGACATTACTCATTCGTTTGCGCGCAGTTTACTGCTGGTTAAATGATCAAACAGTTCTATTTCTAACAATTCCATTTAGTGTAAGTCATTTGTTTGCACTGTTGAAATGTCAAGCAGGTCTATTTGACCTATAGATAGGCCCCTATCAAGTGCCACCACTCCGGGTTAGAGTGGACCTGGGAGCAGTCGGAATGAATGGATACTCCATATTCCCCAAAGTTTCAATATCAAATTGCTTAGTGTCATATCCAGTACACTCGTTGGCGGGAGCTTACTCCTCTGTAGAGATGCAGTCGGTCTATTCTATAGCCTCAGACCGATTTGGCAAATCTTATTCATGGTTTATTTCTGTCTTGGGAGAGTTTTAGTCTTGATATTTTTTCAACGAAATTCATATAGCTTTATGTATTTTTTTTCTTTTGGCATGCTCAATTTACCACAACAACATGTGATGCAATGAGTGTCTCTTTATCAAGTAATAATCTCCTTTTCTTTTTCAAGTTTATTATTTTTCATGCCAATTCGGTTTAGCATAAGTCATTTGTTTGCATACTGCTTAAATAGCAAACCATTTTATCTAATCCATAGATAGGACCCTATCAGTTGCTACCATCCCGGGTCAGAGAGAACGAGGAAGTAATGGCAATAAAAGGGTACTCCACATTCCCCAGAGCTCCAAAACCGGAGTCTCACCATCAGATTGGCAGAGGTGTCTTCCCCGTCTGCAGAGATGCAGTCTGCAGAGATGCAGTCGGCATCTTATACAACCCCAACCGACTGGGCTTCCGTTGACAGGGCTGTCAGAAGTTTTGTGATAGTCTAATCGAATAGGAGGCATTACTTTCGGTGCGATCCTCCCACTCTTATGAGAATTGGACACATCTTCGATTTAATTCAGTAAATGATCGGATTGATGCTGTTCCTTCAATAAATATATTCGTCCACATCAACCCAACCAGCTTTCTGTCTGAGATAATATACGAAAACAAAGAGATTAACAAATCGGGCTGGGTCAGCGATTAACGAAACAAAGATGGCGAACGATTTTTCCCCTATTATATTAAAGTGAACGCTAGAGTAATTCCCGACATGAACCTCAGATCCAGTCTGAAATTGCTAAAGGAGCTTAATGATTAGCTGAAATATTCCTTTGATCTGAATGATACGTATTAGTCATTTAGAGATCATCTTCATCCTGATCGAAACGTTTTGAATCAAAGCCAGACGAATGGGGACATTACAGAGTCCAAAGAGCCTCTGTGGGGGTGATATGTAACATTAGAACTCGTATGTTAGGCATTTCTATTCTGCTTGTGTGGTTAGTAAAAGAACTTTTTTGAACAATATTTTCATACAATAAAATTTTAAGTTGAATAATTTACAAACCTTTATTTAAAATATTGAAATGTTCATGCTTTTATCACTGTCGAAATATTGGCTGAATTCAAATTTCTTCCAAAGAAAGCAGATCTCAATTTATAATAGAATTTATTTTGATTAATTTCTCAGACAAATGGAAAATTCCCTGGAATAAGTATTGTTATATGGAGGTGCCCGTGGTGTAATGGTTATCGTCGTAGGATATGGACACGGCGACACAAGTTCAAATCCTTGACGAGACTGATTGCATTTCACATAGCACTAATACCCTTGGGAAAGGTATGAATCCAATTATTCTCCCTCCAGCTATGGGTAAATAGTAGGGCAAACTGGGTTCTTCAGCGCTGGTTAGGCAACTAGTCTAGGAGAAGGAAAACTGAATTCAAACCTGTTAAACTCCGTTTAAAAATTGACCTTGTGTCATATCCTGCCCGAGTGGAGGGGTTGGTAAACATGATAAAAATGTTATATAACAAAGAGGACTATTTTGAAAGGAAATTAACGTTTCATGGCATATCAACCCTTGTAGGTTATTTAATGCCAAATATTGTTTATACATATATATTAAATATATATATATGATTTGTAAACATTTTGTTGATAACATTTTTAGGCAAGCCTTAGCGCATTTTTTCCATACAGTTCAATTGTTTCAATTATTGCTCTATAACAGTCACAATTTAACACCAGTCATTAGTTTGCACACAAAGACTATAAGTAATTTCAATTTTAGATTGGTTAGACCTAATTTGTTTGCACTCGTATTGTTCTTGTTTCCACACAGTTAAATGGTTTCGATTATTTCCATAAAACACTAATTATTCTATTCAAAATTAACTATTTGTTTGCATACACATGTTGTATAGTCACAACCATGAACAACTATACATACGCATATGCATGCAGAAACATATTCAACACAATAAAGACGAGCGGACACAGTTCTTTAGAAAAATATACCTCTCACTTTATTCGGAAGTTCGAGAGGGTTACGAAAGGTTTTACTGTGTGAGAGGTGAGTTGGAGACTGAACAGAACTGCAACATACTGACCCCCACTCTTATGGCTATAACTATTACTTTCCCGTTCTCCTGGGCTGCTCAACCGGGGGCCTGGGGCCCAGCCTCTGCTGGGACATGGTTCTCATTCCAGCATCTTCTCTCCAACTCATGTGAACTTCCAGTCGCCGGGGTTATATAACAATTTGACGTCCACCTACTTCCTGTGAGCGTCACAATTCGCACTCAGTTCAACCCCTCGACAGTCAAGGTCGCCCCCTGATATCCTCGACCGGATGCACCTGTTATTTACACAGGTGCATTTCTTATTTTGGCAGCTCGGCCTGTAACACTATGTGGGTGGCCCGCCAAGCAGACGATACCTTTGTCTGTTTTGGCGCGAAACCAGACAAAGGGTTTATGGACCTGAAATCTCGCCGTATCCGAAAGTGGTAACGGGACGCGAGAAGAGAGTTGGCTGGACAAAGGAGCTGGGAGGAGTTGGCGACTGGACAGCAAACAGAGTTGGCGTGGAACCACGGACAGGAGCAGTCAACACCGGACCCCGGAGACAGTAGCAGAGAAGAGAGGGTCCAGCCACGGCGAAGAAGATCGACTCAAGATGCCGGCATTCCAGTTGCTTTGTGGAATTTTCGCTAGTAACCCACGCTTGCGTTAGTCTGCACATGCATGTAGTGTTGCATACCTCCTTCTGCTCTTGGTTAACCCCAAGCTTTGTTCGTGTTTGTTCGTCTGTTTTATTTTCTCCTATCTTGTGGTAGCAAGAAATGTGCGTTACCCCCCTCGAACCACTAGTTGATCACCGGCCGGCCGAGAAGTGGAATGGTTAGAAGACTGAGCGAATGTGGTGGGGGAGAGGGGCGTAACGTTACAGGCCGGGTCAGAGGTCAATATGCAACACACAGAAGAGGTTACAAATATTGCTATTTAACACTAATTCTAATCAACACCATTCATTTGCACACAGTAAAATTGTTCAAAGTTTTGCTATGTAATACCAATAATTCAACTTGAGCAGATATTCAAAGAGTTTCAAGGATTGTTATTTAATACTAACTATTCTATTCAACATTACTCATCCATCAGCACACAATTAAATGGTTCCAACTATTGCTACGTATTACTAACAATTCAATTAGTCATTTGTTTATACACAATTAAATGATCAGTTTTTTTAATAACAATTCAATTTAGCGTAAGTCATTTGTTTGCACTCAGTTTAAATGTCAAACAGTTCTATTCAACCCATCGATAAAACTCTATCAGGTGTTACTACTCCTGGTCTGAGTGAACCTGGGAGCAATGGCAATGAAGGCATACTACACATTTCCTAGAGCTCTATGAGAGGAGCCTCGCTATCAGATTGCTTAGTGTCATATCCAGCAAACTTGATGGTGGGGTCGGCTCCCTCTGTAGAGATGCAGTCGGTCTATTTTACAACCCCAGACCGACTCGGCTAGTTTTGTTCATGATTTTCCTATCTTAGGAGAGTTTTAGTTTTAGTCTTGATATTTTTTCAACGCGATTCTTATAGCTTTATATATTTTTTCTTTAGGCATCCTCAATTTTCCATATCGAAAGGTGAGTCTATGAGTGCCCTTTCATCAAGCACTCATCTCCTTTTCTTTTTCAAGTTTATTTTTCATACCAATGTATAATGTTTGTGTATTGTAAAGTCTCGTTTCTCGTGTTGCTATTTACTTAGTTTTGCTCAGTCAGGTACATAGGTTACTGAAGAGAATCGTCGCTGCTTAACCTCTTTGATTTGACGGGAACCGGTGCGCGACTTGATCTTTAGTCATTCACTTTTCTCTTGTTAATAAGTATTATATGTCCATTGCTGTGTATTACACTTTTTATGCCGTTCTTCAACCAAATCTTTACTCACACTGACAATTCCGATCCAACGTTTGAATTCTTTGCTTAATGGCATATAGACCATCGTGGATTAACTAATGCCAAAGCCATCATGGTAAAATAATAGTAGTGATACAATTTAACCAATAATAAGAGGGGGGGGGATAAGGCAGTTCATACCTTTCCGAACGAACCCCCGTGTTCAAAAACAAAAGAAAACCAAGTATTCACCCGATGAAACTCTTATCTGAATCGTGAATGTAAGTATTATATATATATATATATATATATATATATATATATATATATACACACACATGGCTCATTCAATAAATAACGGAATCCTTTTTCCTTGCAAAAAGCAAAATAGATTTTTTTTCCAGGATTTTTTCCTTACATGTAAACTTTGCATTGTTTAGAATTTGTTAATAGCAAAAATTATTTAAATCTCGCCAAAATATTTGTTTTGCGGCAATTCAAAATGGTGGGAAATCAAGCAGAGCTTCAGGTTTAAACAGAGGTCTGTCATCAAAATATCCATGACTGAGAAGTGCAAACCATGTGAAATTTACAGAAGAATGTATGATGATATTTACAGAGAAGGACGTTTTAGTAATTTAAAAAAAAAGTTTTAAAATGGGCTAAACATGGGTTTGCTACTCCGAGCCTGAGGAGGTGTCCTCGTAGTTAAAGAGCTGGATGATGTATAGCCACATGCAACTATACAATACATATACAAATATAAGCAGAACATAATCAAACATACTGACGAACTTTAATGAACGAACGAACACACTTCTTTATAAAAATATACCTCTCGCACTTTATTCTCGAAAGGGTGATGTTTCTTGTGTGTGAGAGGTGAGTTGGAGACGGAGACAGACTGCTACGTATTGACCCCAAATTCTTCTGACCATAGCAGCACTTCTTTCGCATTCTGGCTGGGCTGCTCAACTGAGGGCCCAAGGTCCTCTGTCTGCCACTGGCACCTTGTCCCCCAAGTGACTCCAACTCTAACTGGAACTGACTGCCACTGACTGACTCAAGCCGTCTGTGGCACCTGGTTATATAATTGTCTTACGTTCATCTGCTTCCTGTGGGCGTACGCATCTGCCACCATCACCGAATTCAACCACGTCCACAGGTCAAGGTGATATTCCAATATCTTCGACCGGATGCACCTGTTTCGCTGTTCTTCCGCTTATTTACACAGGTGCATCTCTTGATTGGCGGCTCGGTCGAGGGTCAGTATGTTACATTGAATGTAGAATCGTAGTAAGCGCATTCGAAAGCCAGTTGCGCTATTACATTCCCTTTTGGACAAACGCCCTTGTGAAAGGTATAAACCCCCTTATTCTCCTAGCTATGGGCTTAATAGTACCACTGCTGTTTTTCTAGAAAGATGGCTTTGGTATTAAATAACATACAACGGTTGTTATACCATTAAACAAAGAAACTAAACCAAATCAGAGCCTGAGTCCAAAAGGCAGTCCATCGAGTGAAAACACCGACTTCACGAAAGAAATCATTCCGGATGCAGTGATTAGTAAAGAAGGTCATGTTGACATTCTTCCGGGCATGAAAGGATCCATCATTTAATTTCTTTGAATAAAGTGCATCTGTAAACAGTACTTCTTGCCAACTACTTAAGTAATATAATAGTCATCTTCTTTGTTGACTAACACTGGCTGACACACACAAATATATATATGTGTGTGTGTGTGTGTGTGTGTGTGTATCAAAACACATTTAAAGCTGTTTTCAATATAAGTGCTGATCAAACACAAATACTCTTATGACTTCTATGCCTCATGTCTTATCGACGTCAAAAATGGTATTTGAAAAGGAAAGGGAAACCTAAGATTAATTAATAATTTATTTATGGTACAGAAAAAGAGTAGTCTATGTCGTTTACACACATTTTTTATTATGTACTCACGTACGCTGTCCTTTACTTAACTATCTTCGTTACCTTTCCAATCGTTATTTGATACAAAGAAATCATAGTGAATTCTATAATTTTAATCAATTATAATTGATAAAATAATTCTATAAGTTTTCTATAAGTTGTTCCTAAATTCCTTAATCCCACCCCTCAAATCCAAATTATTATGAATGAAGCTCGTACTGAGCGAAACGTCATCATAAACATTGAACTAAATTGGTTTCCACATTTTATTCCGCTTCCATTCTATTGGATATTTTCCATATATTTATTCATAGCTATACTGGTCCAAAATACATTAGAGAAATCTTCAAATTTCAGAAATCATTTTTGCAACATTGTCTAAGAAACATAATTTACCATCTAAATGGCTTTTATTAAATGATAAATTAAGCTAGAAATATTCAGTATGGCATTACCAAATGGACCAGTTACTTCTATGCTAAATGACAACGCAAGAGATCTTGATTCTTGAAATTCTTAGCAAGAAAACACATTTCAAAAGGTCAGAATAACAATTTTTACAATTCCCTCATTTGTTAGCACACCATTAAATAGTTTCAAGTATAGCTATTCAACACTAATAATTCTTAGCCCAGTCAGCTGGATTTGGTTTGGTTTGGTTTAATGGCACATCAATCATTATAGGTTATTTAATGCTGAGTCCATTTTCATACATATAAACAGTTCTATTTCAAATAATTCATTTTAGCATAAGCATAAAGTTTAATTCTATTTGACTCATATTACGTGCTACCACTCTGGGGCAGAGTAGACCTTGGGGTGATGGCAATAAAGAGGTACGCCAGTCGGCTGGAGCCGTAGAATACGCCGACTCCATCTTTGTAGAGGGGTAAGACTCCCCCGATGAGTATCCGAATATGACACTAAGCAATTTGATGGTGAGGCTCCAGTAATGCTGGAGATTTGGGGATAGGGAATACCTCATCGTTGCCAATGATTCTAGGTCCACTCTGCTCTGGAGTGATAGCACCTGACAGAGGCCCATCTATGGGTCAAATTGAACTGTTAAACATTTTAAATTAAGTGCAAACAACTGACTTATGCTCAATAGAACTGTTTGATCATCTGTGTAAAAACAAATGATTGATATTTGATTGAATTGTTAGTGATACATAGCAATACTTGGAACCATTTAACTGTGTGCTAAAGAATGAGCTCAGGCTTGTTTAAAAACGTTATCAACAAAATGTGTTCACTAATCATATAACAGGATTTGGCATTAAATAACTTACAATGGTTGATATGCCATGAAACCAAACCAATCAAATAATTGTGGTCAACGTTATTCATTCATTTGTACAGTTAAATGATTTCAAACGTTGCTATCTAATACTAATTATTCGATTTAATATTAATCATTTGCTTGAACATAGCTAAATAGTTTCAAGTATAGTAAATCATTGAATATTACTGTTTGATCAATATATGAGACCCTCACAGGTACTACCACTCCGGGACAGAGTGGACCTGGGTGTAATAGCAACGAAGGGATACTTCACATCTCTCAAAACTAGAGCCTTATCATCAGATGGTTTAATGTCATTTCCAAGATGCTCATAATAAGGAAGATTTTACTCCAT
>CAUZXS010003596.1:5000-22043 GCA_963585895.1 Sepioteuthis lessoniana
ATGTCATACTTATAAATGAAAAGATCGAAAAGAGAAACAACGAAATGAATTAAAGAACTCAATCAGAAAAGCACCAGAACACGAAAGTGAAAACGATAAATACTTGAGAAGATTAGAAATGGACACCATCAAGAAAAAGGAAGTGAAAGAAAAAAATATAAGGAGGACCTGAAAAGACAATGAAAACTTTTTGAATCCAAACTCTGTTGCTAAAATATGATCAAAAGTAGTCCAACTTGAAAGATTCTCTTGGGCCTGTTTTAAAATTGACATGGGAGAAACTTACACTCAAAAGACCGTTATGAAAAAAAAAATAGAAAGAGGACAAGCTAATATTGAAGATGCTCATAGAAAGACTTATTACAGCTGCTCGTAACTGCAATATTAACAGAAATAATCAAAGGAGCAAATGAAAAACAAGAAAATCTAGGGAAAAATGGGAAGAAAACAACTGTACTTATACTTCAAGCAACAAACCCAGGAAATGGCACACCAGATGACACAGACATGGCTCTATAAAGAGGAAACCTCAAAAGAGAAACTGAATCTCTTTTAATAACTGCACAGAATAATGCCATAAGAACCAGTTCTGTCAAAACGAAAATTGATTATACATAAATAGCAAGTATGGGCTATGTGAGATGACATGATTAATCACATAATAAGCAAATGAAAAAAAAAACATAATAAGCAAATGAAAAAAAAAACTAAGATAAAGAAAACAAAACACGACTGGGAGGGAAAGTTGATCCACAGGGAATTGTGCAAGGGGTGTGTAATTTGACCATGCCAATAAATTGTATAGGCACAAACCAGAATCTGTCCAAGAAAATAAAATTATCTGAGACTTTGAGGGACAAACAGATAATCCAATCTCGGCCAGAAGAGCAGACCACGTATTATTTAACAAGAAGAAAAGAAATTGTCATCTGGTGGATTTTTACAGTTGACCATAAAGAGAAAATAAAAGGAATTGAAAAATTGGCAATTCCTTTGATCGAGTCAGAGAGCTGAAAATGCTGTGGAATATGAGGGTGACAGTGATACCAATTGTAGTTAGTGCACTTGGAACGGTTCCAAAAAGCCTTGAAAAGAGACTGGGAAAACTGCAGATCAGAGGAAGAATAGAGACTTTTCTGATAACAAGTCTATTAAGATCTGCCAGGATAGCTTGCAAGTCTTTTCTGTCAGACTCTTGTAAAAAAACTCTCATTTAAATTTAACATGAAAAACACTCTTTGAGTTAAAATGATGATAAAGAAGAGAGAAAAAAAAAAGGAGAATGAGGACCCCAAGAGGCATTAAAATCGAAAATAAAGATTAAGAGAGGGGAGATAAGAATGTATTTACCCAACCCCTCTGCTACAGGCTGAGTGTGATACGAAGTCTATTTTTAGTAGTGTAAATCTAGGTTAAATCCAGAGTTTTCCTTCTCTCAGAAGGGTTGCCTAATTGAGACTAAACTCAGTCTGCACTATTATTTTTCTATCGCTGATAAGAGAAGTGGATTCATGCCTTTCCCAAAGCAACTAGTTCGAAGTGAGATGTTAACAGCCTCGTCTAGGATTTGAACCCGAGTCTGTGATTTGATTTCCTACGACGATAATCGTGCCTCTGAAATGGAAAGGGAAAGAAGTATGAAAATAAAAAATAAGGGGGAAAAGCGTAGAAACTGACGAATAAGTTAGAAAACAAGGGGAAAGTACAGGAATAGAGAAAGAACAATGAATGAACGAAAAAGAAGACAAAGAATATAATGAAAAGAAAAGAAAAAAAAGACGGAAAAGAAATAAGAAAAAACAATCAAGACATAAAGGGAAGAAGAAAGAAAAGAAAAAAATCTGAAGAGCACAAACAAAAAACGAAAACTAAAAATATAACAAAAAAAAAGGTAGTCTAAGAGTGGGTTGAAGGAAATTCTCAAACACCACCCCCAAATTTTTTCTGGCCGTTTTTTTTTTTACTCTCTTACCCCAACTTTCATTCCCTTCTTCAATGTAATGACTTTAAGCTGTAAATCGCCAACGTTTTGGGGAAGGAGATGAAGGGGTCGTGTGGACAGACCCGGTGAGATGCGGACGTTGATGGCAAATATATAGAAAAAATAAATACTGGCTGATCCTAGTGTTTCCTTGTTTTTACAACTGCAAATTAGGAAAAGAAACGCAAAGCAAGATTTTAAGTCAGAGGGCAGTGGTTTACACTGATTCTCATAAGTTTATCAGCTCAATCTATTTTGTTGCTTGCTCAGCTTATCAAATGATATCGTTCCTATAAGAGATGATGGAACAATTTACGCAGAGATAAGAAAGCTTTTATTTTTATACTTCTCTTTCAGAATTACGATTATCGTCGTAGGAAATCATATCAAAGACTCGGCTAGACAAGGCTGTTAACATTTCACTTCGAACTAGTTCCTTTTGGAAAGGCATCAATCCACTTCTCTTACCACCTATAGAAAAATAATAGATCAGACTGAGTTTAGTTTCGATTAGGCAACCCTTCTAAGAGAAGGAAAACTCTGAATTCAACCCAGATTTTAGTTAGCATCAGAGTGTAGTACTATGTGTGAGCTCGCCGTAAGATTTTCAAATTTTCAAAGCCAATAAGTTTTGGTTTTAAAAAGACTTATTGTAATGTCTGCAGGGGGTAAAATGTAAGTAAAGCTGGCGACCGTAGTCGAGGGTGACCCGAAGGCTCCCTTTTTCGATAGCTACTACACCAAGGTGTACGGGAGGGCGCTACTCCTTTCCCTGGATTGCTCCACTTTACCCTTCATCCGTACCTTATAATGCTGAGTATTAAGCAAGGAGGCATCAAGTACCATTTTTTTGAGTCTTTGGTATGACTCGACCTGGGATTGAACCCAGGTCATTAGCAAACACTCTAACCATCATGCCAGTGTCGTACAAGAAGATTAATAAAACTGTTCTCTTTTAGGTGAAATTCCAGATAATTGCGTCGCGTAATAAATTGATAATATCTATTATTGACATGTAACGAAGAATGTAAATACATTCCAAACTGTTAAACGGATTGAAAAATCAATTTAGTTTAAATGGCATATCAACCTTCCTGGGTTATTTATGCCAAAGTATTCCTTGTGGAAGAACAGTGGTACGAGTTAACCTATCATATTTACCAACCCCTCCGCTCGGGCAGGATATGACACAAGGTCAGTTTTTTAAGCGGAGTTTAACAGGTTTGAATTCAGAGTTTTCCTTCTCCTAGACTAGTTGCCTCACCAAGGCTGAAGAACCTAGTCTGTCCTACTATTTACCCATAGCTGGAGGGAGAGTAATTGGATTCATACCTTTCCCAAGGATATTAGTGCTAACTGAAATGCAATCAGTCTTGAACTCGTGCCGCCGAGTCCATTTCCTGCGAGGATAACCATTACACCACGGGCACCTCCATAGGTACGAGTTAACCAATTGCCTAGAGGGATGAGAGAGTTCATGCCTTTCCCATAGGTATTAGTGATCATAATAGCGCGACTAGAGTTCAAATTCCTTTACTACGATGCCGAATTCCTCAACGTTAGCCACTTCGCCACGGAGATTCCTTCTTTCTGAATTTAGTTGACTAGCAATGATCCTAGGGATTAATGTGAATTCTGGTCTGAGTGGATTCAAAGTCATGTGACCAGACGATTCTGGGAACATAGTTTAAACAGTTGCTCTTCAAGGCACCGAGCTGTACACATATGCGAATCGGGTGCCTCGGTGGTATAATGGTAAGCTAACTAGACTAGCAAACCTTCACAAGTGAGTTCAAGTCTCATTGGGTGCCCCATTCATCTGGCCTTGTGTCACATCTATGCAAAAACCTTTGTAAATTACAACACGTATGCGAATAATGGATTTGCGTCATTTTCCCATTAATTGAACAACTCTCCGATGGATACGGGTAATATGTAATGAAGAAAGGAACCTCTTAGTCTCTGAAGAAATAAACTAAAATGTACCTACAAATAAATCGGGATTATTCTTGCTGACTCGAAATGTTTTCCTTCAACCTGCGTGCGGCCATTAGAGAAAGGCGTTGAGCCAACATTAACAAACACAACGTTGGGAGTCCAAATGGTCAACGGACCGTCTCTAAAGCAGCGTGATGATTGGCTAAGAATTGGTCTGCTAGGGTTATTTTTGATTCGCGATTTATTTGCTTTGCAATAAGTCTGTTAGAATGAAGCCCTGTCAGTAGTAGAAGAGTATGTGTTTCATTTCTCTGGGTCTATACATAGTTACAAAAGAGGTTGGTTGGTTGATTTTTATGGCGTATCAACCTTCGTCGGTTATTTAACGCCAAATCCATTTTTATGCAAATAGTCAGTTCTATTTCAAACAATTTAATTTAGCATGAGTACACAGTTTAATTGTCAAAAGCATTTCTATTTCAAGCTATTCAGTTTAGTCAAACAGTTCTAATTCTGCTAAGTACAGATTTTGTTTACACACAGTTAAATATCAAAACAGTTCTATATCAAACAATTCCGTACACTTTCAATGTCAAAAACAGTTCCATTCTAAAAGATGCAGTGTAGCATAACCTCGCAGTTTGAATGTAAGTACGGTTTAATTGTCAAAAGCATTTCTATTTCAAGCTATTCAGTTTAGTCAAACAGTTCTAATTCAAACAATTCAGTTTAGCACAAATACGCAGTTAGTTCTATTTAACCCATAGATAGGGCCTTATCAGGTGCTACCATTCGTGGATAATGTGGACCTGGGAGCAATGGCAATAAAGGGGTGCTCCAGATTCCCTAAAGCTCCTGCATCACTGGAACCTCACCATCTGATTGTTTAGTGTCATATCCAGGATACTCATTGGGGTGGGGTATTACCCCTCTGCAGAGGTGCAGTCGGCATATTCAAAGACTGGGCAACAAAAGAGGTTGGGTTATTCGGTTTAATTCGATATAAATCATTGATTGATGTTTAATGCCAAATTCTGTTTATACAAATATTACGTATGACTTTTAAGTTAACAGTTTGTTGGTAAAATTATTTTTAAACGAGTCAGAGTTCATTTGTTTGCACGCAGAGGGTTTCAAGTATTGCTATTTGTTGTTTGCACACTGTTAAATAGTTTCAAGTATTTCTATCAAGCAATGATAGTTCTATTTGCTTTGTTTGAGTAATTTTAAGCATTGCTATCGAATACTAGTAATTCATTTTAATATTAATCCTTTTTTCGCAAACATTTAAATGGTTTCAAGTATAGTAAATTATTAAACAGTTATATTTGACCCATAGATGGGACCCTAAGAGATACCATCAGAGTGTATCTGGGAGTAATGGTAATGTTAATGAAGTGGTACTCCTTATTCCCCAAATCTCCAGGACTGGAACCTAGCCGTCAAATGCACTTTATTTCCATATCCTGGACACTCGAAGGCTGGCGGGAGTCTTACCCTTCTACAGAGATGCATTTGGCATATTCTCTAACCCTAGCCGACTGGGCCGCCTTACAAAAGAAACTGGGTATATCATATTGGTTATTCACTCGAACCAGCTAACTCAGCCAGAAATACTTAGCAACAAGGCACCAGTTAAGGATTTGTTCTTAATTATCTGATACCATAAAGATGGCAAAGAGCTTAGTTACAGAGGATCGTCTCCTCAAGCAGTACCTCAATCTTCAGTATAAAAGGAGTCAGGGTAATTCATTGCCTGATGTCTGTGGCTCTCCCAAATATGGAATTAAAAGAAAATTATCCACATCAGAAAATGCAAAATTTGAACACATCTGTTTTACGTTTCCTATCTTCTTAAACATCCAATTTTAATTATCATCTGCTAAATATTTTTATCCTTACTGCCATTTATATAAATTCTGGTACTAAGTCAAGTTTAGTGTGGGGACACTTTGCATACACCGGTATTTCCAGTAATCTTGGGGATACCCCCAGTATCAGGGATTGACTTTACCCACTAGCTGCAGTGGATGAATGCAGTCTGCTTAAGGAAGACTTCATTTTTTTTTTAAATTTTGGTCAGATACAAAGAAAACAAAGCAATACTTAGTCTAAGCAAAAGACAAGTGTAGGTTACTCAGTTTTGATCAACCTCAGTTCTTAATTGTTCTCAATTTTTCCTGTTAAAATTATGTTATGGTAATCAATAGATAATCATGCTATTACACTCAATTTTGGAGTAATACCCTTGCGAAAGGTATGAACCTCTCAATATTGCGTTCACTTTTGGACTAATGCCCAGGGGAAAGGTATGAACCTCTCACTATTGCATTCACTTTTGGACTAATCCTATTTACCCCCCCCCCGCTCGGGCAGGATATGACACAAGGTCAGTTTTTAAGCGGAGTTTAACAGGTTTGAATTCAGAGTTTTCCTTCTCCTAGACTAGTTGCCTTACCAAAGCTGAAGAACCTAGTCTGTCCTACTATTTATCCATAGCTGGAGGGAGAATAATTGGATTCATACGTTTCCCAAGGGTATTAGTACTATGTGAAATGCAGTCAGTCTCGTCCAGGATTTGAACTCGTGTCGCCGTGTTCATTTCTTAATGCCCAGGGGAAAGGTATGAACCTTCCAGCTAAGAGTAAAATATTATCATTACTGTTTTTCTGCACGGTTGGCTTCGGTATTAAATGGCCCACGAAGGTTGATATATCATTGAACAAAAGACAGAGAAGATATCTCTATTCGTCATTGGGATAAAGTTTATATTCCCATCATTTCGATATTCTTTTTTTTATAGGATTGGTTTGGTTTGCTTTACGATATCTCTCAGGCAGTGTGGACGAGAGCGTATCTGAATTTACAATAAAGAATAAGCTACTGATGAGATTCGAACTCTCATTCCCTTTTTTATGTCATGTTATCATTATCAAGTCGCGCTGCTAGCACGGATTTCCTTGACTCTCCCTCTTTCTACTGTTACATATTGACCATCGACCGAGCCGCCAGTCAAGAGATGCACCTGTGTAAATAAGCAGAGGAACAGCGGAAGCAGGTGGACGTAAAACAAAAATATAACCAGGTGCCACAGACGGCTTGAGTCAGTTCCAGTTGCAGTCATTTGGGGACAAGATGCCGAAGTGAGAGCCAGCGGCAGACAGAGGGCTTTGGGCCCTCACTGACCCACGGTTGAGCAGTCCAGCCAAGATGAGAAAGAAGTGCTTCTATGGTCAGAGGAACTTTGAGTATATATATAGGAGTCTGTCCCCGTCTCCAACTCACCTCTCACACACAAGAAACATCAACCCTTTCGAGAATAAAGTGAGAGAGAGGTATATTTTTATGAAGAAGCGAGTTCGTTCGTTCATTTAAGTTCGTCATTATTGTTGACTATGTTTTTACATATATATGTATATGTATACGTGCAGTTGTATGGTTATGAGTACACAAAACTAGCAGTCTCTATCTTCCATTGAGGGGGTGTCCTCGTGGTGTTATGGTTAAAGCAATAGACTGCGGAATCATAGTAAGCGAGTTCGTATTCCAGTCGCGCTATTACGTTCACTTTCGGGCAAATACCCTTGGGAAAGATATGAACCCCCTTATCCTATCAGCTATGGGTTAAATAGTACCGCTACTGTTCTTCTAGGAGAATGGCTTTGGTATTAAATAACCTACAAAGGTTGATATTCCATTAAACAAAGAAAGAAAGAAATCATCCATTGCTCCCAACAGGTCTTCAAGACTACATCCTATACCCGAAGAAAACTGTTTCAGCTAAGTTCTTGCTTGGTCGGCAAACACTAGCACATTCACGTGAAGGGGATCAGATCACTTAAGACTTTGTCCTTGCTTCTTCTGCAGTGTCCCACATGTCTTGTTCGTCTGACTTGAAAGGTTTTAGAGATGGGAAGTAAGTGGCAGTGCAGTTGTCGTTTTGTAGGGGTGTTGCTTCATTGATTTTTTTTTTAATTTTAAGTTTGACCTTTTAAATTGAAACAAAAAATGTGTACATCTCACAACTCATCGACAATTTTTATTATACATCAGATTATAACATGCCAAAAAATATCTGACGATGTACAAGAAAAATGACGGTGAATTCTGAGCTATAAATATTTTTAGCTTCAATTTAAAAAGTTCGAATTAAAATTTTTAAAAATGGTTGTCGATTTTTACAGGAAATCAACCTTATTTTATTTCATGCCGAAATCAGTTTTTAATACATGAAACAGAAAATAATTTTCACAATAATTTTAAATTGTTAGACCAGTTTGGTAGGCGAGGCTTAGAATATTCTCAGTTTTCGACAGAGGGATAATTATACCCCCTGCACAAAAAAAAAAAATATGACACTTGCTTTATTCGGTGGTGAGACTCTCGTTCTGGATCTCAGGAGATGATTTGGTCAGTTGATTTAACTGCATATCAACCCTTTGTGTGTTATTTAATTATGAGATTTGATACTAAAACTGTTATTGTTTCAATTAACTATTTGATTTAACCATTTAATGATCACTTGTTTGTATAGAGGAATTCTTGATACAATATAACTATCTAATAATAATAATTTATTTTGTAAATTGGGGTATCTTAATGATATAGTGAGCAACATGCTGAACTACAAGATTGAAGTAAGTGAGTTCGAATTCTAGTAGCGTTATGTTCACTTTCAGATTAATACCCTTGGGAAAGGCATGAACTTTCTTATCCTCTCGGGCTTTTGGTTAAATAATACCACTGCTGTCCTTCTACAGGGGTGACTTCGGCATTAAAAGGTTGATATACCATCAAACTAAGATACAGAACGGATTATTTGTAAATGTTTCATTATTATCGTCGTTCCCTTGCAATATCTTAAATAGCATTCTTTTTATTTGCTTATAATAATCATTTGTTGGCTCAGTTAAATGGTTTAAGTGTTCCCATCGAATACGAATAATTCAGAGACAGAGTAGAGTCTTGGCTAATGGTCCGGGAGATCGGGTTTCAATCCCAGGTCTAGTCATACCAAAAACTCAAAAATAATACTTGATGCCTCTTTGCTTAACACTCAGCATTATAAGGTACTGATCAAGGATAAAGTGGAGCAATCTAGGGAAAGGAGTAGCGCTCTTCCCTACACCTCTGTGTAGTAGCTATTGAAAAGGGAGCCTTCGGGTCACCCTCGACTAAGGTCGCCAACTTACTTTATGTGGATTCATGTAACTATTCCTATTAATTAATTATAATTTAAAAAAATAATTGTAATAATTAGTTTCAAGTATTCCTATTCTATGAACGTAATATTAAAGTGTGTGCCTACATTCTCCTGAGTTCCACAACTATAGCCTCACTATCAGATATAGTTTAATGTCATCATATATAGAACAGAAGCTCTAGAGAGTGTGAAGTCACCTTTTTATTGGCATTAATCCCAGCTCCCCTCGGATATAAAGTGGTAGCACCCACAAGGTGCTCATCTACAGTTGTCAAGAATCAGCTGTGTTAATCGGCACAGGTAGCGACATTTGATGAATTTTATATTAATTGAAATATAGTTGGATACTGAAATTATTTTTATATATAAAAAGTATATAATCTCGAATAGTCATATTGTGAATTATGTTAAAAATATGAGCCTTCGTAACATTAGTGACCTTGAGTCCCACTCATATATATATATATGTGTATATATATATATATATATATACACACATACTATTTGAGATTTCAAATTGATGCAACTTTTAAGAATGATACATTTATATATATATATATATATATATATATATATATATATATATAATGTTGATGATTTAAAAGATTGATAATCAGCTCTCAGAATGTAGTTCTCAGTATTAGGAAATGAAAATAAGTATTGCTTGAAACCCAAAATTTTATAAAGAATTCTCAATAAACAGTCTTACGAAAATTTCATCCATTTGAAACCCTCAAGCAGTGTGTGAATGATATATAGTGTAATCGGATGTAAATTCAAACTTGGTTAAGTCGTCATTATATATATATATATATATATATATATATATATATATATATATATATATATAATACATTACACTTTTAGGTCAATTCCGAAAATCGCATAATAGTGAAACAGAACGCTAAAAAGGAAAAAAAGAATGTTAAACCTTTTTAATTTTTTAAGATTTCATTTTAAAGTATAATTAGAGATAATTCAAAAGACACAACATCACATTTAACTGCTCTGATGATGGTTTAATGTAAAAACCAAAACATTTAACGTTGGCAAATAATTCAACTATAAATAAAATCATACTCTGAATAGCGTTATTTTTCCATATTCGTATATTTACGCTCATTATTCATTCATACACACACACACACACACACACACACACACATATACATATATATATATATATATATATATATATATATATATATATAGAGAGAGAGAGAGAGAGAGAAAGAAATATGATATATATTTCTATATATAAATGCTCTATCATTGATATTGAGTACTAGTTAACAGTAGTGCAATATTTGGTCCTCCATTAACTCACCAAGTGAGCTAGTAAGAGCCATAAACATCTTATATATGGTGTTGAATTGGTTAAAAACTAAAACAATAGTTAAAAAACATTCTAAAATTAAGTGATTAATTATTTAGAGCAAATATGATCCTTAAAATTGATAATGATTACTTAAACCACAACTTGGTTTCAACCCATCGATTTTCAGTTGAACCTCAAGATATACGTATGTATTAATCAAACTTCCCACCAAGTCAGATTTGACAAGAAGTCATTTCATAGCGAGGGGAAACACATCATTCAAGGCGTGTGGCCATTTGCAAAAAAATGTTTGATCTCCTCGGCACTTCCCTTTCAAGGGCAACAAAGCACGCAATATGTGGCGGGATAAGCTCTTGGGAATTGTCCGAATTGAGTTGAACTAAATGTTGGTAATTAGTTAAGAATAACATTTTATCAATTAGTCATTCACTCAGTCTGTGTGTGTGTGTGTGTGTGTGTGTGTATGTGGTGGGGGTCTTCATTGTACTTTACATATAATTCGATTGGGTTCTTATATTGATGCAAAAGTTCTCAGCACAGTGAAGAATTTTTCTACCCATATAAATTGATAGTGTCATTATTTAGTTATCTAAGCATTTACCCTGATTTTCTTTGTCTTTTCGGCTAAAATACGTATTCTATTCTATTAAGTCGATGCAAAAAGTTTCGTTAAAATATTTCATTCATATATATTAGTAGCATTACCATTCAATCATTAAAAGATTTGCATTGTCTTTCTTTCTATAACTTTACATCTTTTTCGAGGGGGGGTTCTCGTAGTGTAGTGGCTATTATGCGAGACTGTGACATTGTAGTGAGTGAGTTCGAACTCCAGTCGCGCTATTACGTTCACTTGTAGTCTAATACCTTTAGTAATTGTATGAACTTTATCATCGTCTTCCATCTTTTGATTAAATATTACTACTACTGTTCTCCTGCACGGATAGATTTGGCATTAAATTAGCCATGAAGGTTGACATGCCATTAAACAAAGACACAAAATCAAAACTTTTCGGTTTAAGTAAATATATATTCCATTTCTTAAAAATTGGAAGCTTTTTCACCTGCAATACTGGTGTAAAATTTTGCTAAATTTTAAAAATCTTTTCAGGTGAATTTGTGGCATCGGTCTTCGGACATTTACATACATACGGACTCTGGCAAGAGCCTAATATCTTTTTCCTAAGTCATAGTCGACGAAATGCATTATAAACGTACGGTTAAGGCTATATATATATATATATATATATATATATATATATATGCTGTCTCCCTTTTTAATTGCTGCTACTCCAAGATGTAGGGGATGGCGCTACTCCTTTCCCTGGATTGCCCTACTTACTCCTGATACGTACCTTATAATTCTGTGTGTCTAGCCTGGAGGTATCAAGAAGCATTTCTTTGAGTCTATGGGACGACTCCACCTGGGATTAAACCCCGTTCTCCTGGACCATTGATGAACACTCTAACAATTATGCTAATGAGCCAGTTATATATTGTAAATTGCTCCAAATATTTTCTTCACTTTTCCTTTTCTATTTCTGTTCCTCTGAACCGCCGCCATTTTTTTAAAATTTCGCGAGAAACCGTTCGTATTGATTTGCTTGCTTCATTCTTCCCATTCGTTCGGCTCATTTGTTATTTGGATTTCATTTCTAAACAATTCTTGAAACTGGCAGTTATGAAGTAACCTTAGAGGGGTGAGTAAACACAAACTTATTTTAGTTTGTATCTTGATCTACTGATTGGTACTGAGCACTTTTTTGATTTTTTTGAAAAACGTATTAAAAACAACTGGTTCATTCAATCATATATGAGTTAAAATTTGCTGCTTAAACCATTCTGTAAAATACTGGTTTCTAAGCAGAAAAATGCAGAGCTATACCGATCTTCAGGTGAGCTTGTATGGACACCTCTGAAGTCCATTGAATTCAATAGAATAAATATCTGTTCTCATCTAAATTATTAAGTCACGTGACTAACTTTGTTTAATATCTCTCCAAATCATTTCTTTGTTTGTTTGTTTCTTCGTTTTTTTTAATGGCATATCAACTCTTTTTAGGTTATTTAATGCCAAAGCCATTCTCCGAGAACAATAGTGTTACTATTTAACCCATAACTGGGAGGATAAGGGGGTTCATACCTTTCCCAAGGGTATTTGCCCGAAAGTGAACGTAATAGCGCGACTGGAGTACGAACTCGCTTACTACGATTCCGCAGTCCATTGCTTTAACCATTACACCTCGAGGACACCCCCCTCTCCAAACCAGAATAGAAATATTTACCTTCACGGCGTCATTTACCGACCATTTCCGATCTTTTCAGTAGATTGTAAGAATCCTGAAAACTATATTTTCTTCCAAGTATAATTTGCGAACCAAATAAAGTTGAGTGTTGTGATAAAACACCATTATCAGGAATTCTTTACCAAAGAGTGGACCCGGAAGTAATGGCAATAAAAAAAAACACCATAATTAGCCAGAGCTTAAGAATTTAATACACACTATCAGGTGCAGTTTAGAGCCTTTTCGTGGTGAGGGGGGTTTTACCCTGCAGTCAGGAATACAGTCAGCATATTCTATGTCTCGCCGACAGTCTAATGCTTATCACTGCCATTTCAATAAAATGCAAATCCTGCAAAATTCTCTGGAATTTTTAACGTCTCCAAATATGAACAGTTAGCATTTCGTGTGTTTTAATGTACATTTTAATTTGAGTTGGAGTTTTTAAAAAAATAATCTTGCTTTTTCTGCTACATAATGCTTTTAATGAGTTCAAAAAAAGAATCCTAAGACCTGTGACTAAAAGAGACACTAACTCAACCTTTGCGGTTTTGTGTTTGATATATATTGCTTATTTAGCAACTGCGCAGCTTCAAGTGGGTGGCTGGGATTGGCAAACCTGAACCCTATTCCTTAAGCTGCAACCAACGTATATTTGTTGCTCTTATAAACACAGTAAATCATAGAAAAACATACAAAAATAATTACTTGAACAAACAAGGGTTCTCATGCGCCGCTATATTTTGTAAGATTAGGTTCGGTTTCTTTGTTTAGTGGCATATCAACTTTCGTGGGTTAATTAATCCTAAAGCTATCCTTGTAGAAGGACTGTAAAGTAAGTAAAGTTGTCGGCCGTAGTCAAGGGTGACCCAAAGGCTCCCTTTTCGATAGCTACTACACCAAGGTGAGGGCGCTACTCCTTTCCCTGGATTGCTCCACTTTACCCTTGATCCTTACCTAATAGTGCTGAGTATTAAGCAAGGTAGTATCAAGTACCATTTTTTGAGTCTTTGGTGTGACTCGACCTCGGCTTGAACCCAGGTCTCCTGGGCCATTGGTGAACACTCGAACCATTATGCCAATGACCCTCCAAAGAAGGACAATAATGGAACTATTTAACCCATAGCCAGGGGGATTAAGTGGTTTCACATTTTTCCCAATAGTATTTGTCAGAAATTGAACGGAATAGCGTGACTTGAATTCGAACTCGTTTATTAAAATTTTACTGTCCATCAAGCTAACCAACAAACACGGTAAAATTAGTTTATTTAGTACTATGTGACACTCGAAAGGCATCATTTAAACTTACAAGGCTCGCAAATGACCTGGGTGGGGGAGGCAATCTGATTAATTATACATATTTACCAACCCCTCCGCTCGGGCAGGATATGACACAAGGTCAATTTTTAAACGGAATTTAACAGGTTTGAATTCAGAGTTTTCCTTCTCCTAGACTAGTTGCCTCACCAAGGCTGAAGAACCTAGTCTACCCTACTCTTAACCCATAGCTGGAGGGAGAATAATTGGATTCATACCTTTCCCAAGGGTATTAGTACTATGTGAAATGCAATCAGTCTCTACAATAGGCACCCAGGTATTTACTTAAACTGGGGACAGCAATGAGAATAAGGGCACTCAGTGAGAATAGAATGCTTCTTTAGAGCTCTATATAGTTAATCTTTCTCTTTGGATTTGTCATTTCTCTCTTGAATGCAACCTCTCTTGATAAAAAAAAACAATCCTTTCAGTGTGTATATATATATATATATATATATATATATATATGTTATGTAGCCATATACACAATTAACGCTATGTGCGAAATGGGTGAAATTGATATCGAATGTTGATAACGATAGAACATATAAAGAACACAGGAATCCCGGAATTCGAAAACACGTAACGACTTCTTGTTCAGGTACGACCTTTTTATTAACTTTGAGTTTAAGGTTTCGACGTAAGGAGGAAAGACAGTATCTTCTATGCTGTCTTATTCATTTGGTCCCCATCTGGAGCGGCCCCCATAGGGTGCAAATTCGCCTCGCGGCTGGCGTCTAGTTTCCAACTCTTTCTTTCTTCAAATTCTCACACAAACCTCCGCACGCTTCCGGTGCGTGACGTCACCCCGTTTCATCTCGGACTATTATGACATCTGAGTGACACCTCCATCCGCCCGTGCGCGCCCGCATTAACACCTGCCTCAATGTTGCACCTAACTTACCCATGTGCTGAGCCGAAAGGTTCTCAGCTTAACTAAACTCAAAGGCATGAACCGAAATTCCTCGGCTATTATAACACACACACACACACACACACACACATATACATATATATATATATATATATATATATGTATGAGAGAAGGAGGGGCTTTCGTGTTGTAATTATTACCATCACAGGAAATTGAATCATTTCAAATCCTGGGCAAGGCTGTTTGCATTTCACATAGCATTAATATTCTCAAGAAAGATATGAATCCATCTATTCTCGGTTTCTGATTTCTTTATTTAACACCAAATCAACCATCATGGGTCCAAAGCAATCCTTGTAGAAGGACAGTAGTGATATTATTTAACTCATATCCAGAGGAATAAGGAGGTTCATATTATTCCCAAGGATATTACTTAAAACTCACTGGGTTGCACAACAGCAAGGAACAATTTTGATAAAAAAAGAAACCATTATGGTTCGAACTTACTAGTCAAATGATCCGGGAGGAGCAATCTTATTAATTATAACAATTCAACAGGAACCAAGATATTACTTAAACTGGGGATAGCAGTGAGAATGATGACACTCAGTGAGGATAGAATGCTTCTTCGGAGCTCTATATACTTAATCTTTCTCTTTGGATTCCTCATTTTTCTCTTGTATATCAGACCTGACCGATAAAATGAAACGCTGTTTCTTCCAGGCAGCGGTCGTATCGATACTGCTGTATGGATGCACTACATGGACGCTAACAAAACGGCTGCAGAAGAAGCTAGACGGCAATTACACAAGAATGTTGCAAGCAATATTGAACAAGTCCTGGCGACAACACCCCACAAGGCACCAACTATACGGCCACCTGCCTCCCATCACGAAAACTAAGTTAGACGAACCAGACATGCAGGACACTGCTGAAGAAGCAGGGACGAGCTCATAAGTGATGTACTCCTATGGACCCCCTCATATGGTCGGGGAAAAAGCAGGACGACCACCTCGAACATACATACAGCAGCTATGTGAGGATACGGGATGTAGCCCTGAAGACCTGCCAGAGGCGATGAACAATAGGGAGAAGTGGTCAAGGATATCCGTGCGTTTGGCATGACATGATGATGATGCAATCTCTTTGTCAATCATATATATATATATATATATATATATATATATATAAAGAGAGAGAGAGTAGTGTAATGATTACAGTTGTAAGAAATGGTATCAGTGATGCGAGTTCAAACCCTGGACGAGGCTATTCGCCTTTCATATAGTCTCATACTCTTGAAAAACGCACAAATTCAACTGTTCTCGGCCTCTGAGTTCTTTATTTTATAGCATATCAAACTTCTTGGGTTATTTAATATCAAAGAAAAATGTGTAGAAGACCAGTAGTGATACTATTTAACCCATAGCTGGGATGACACTTTCCCAGAGGTAGTAGTCCGAAAGTGAACGTAGCAGCGTAACTGGAATTCGAACTCACTGTCCAGTACTTTAACCATTATGCCCCATCGATTCCCTACCAACAATTCTTGTCCTATCTATGAGTAAATAGCAGGCTCTTTCACTTAGGTAATACGATCGGCTTAGGAGAAGGAAAAAAGAATTCTAACATGAAAAACTCTGCTTAAAATTTACCTGGTATCACACCCTGCTTGTATATAGGGATTAGTATACACATACTTTCGTATGTACGTGTGTGTACACACACATACACACACATATATATATATATATATATATATATATATATATATATATATATATATATATATATATATATATACTTATCGTATGATTAGGCAGCAAGTCGTTATTTAAACATGTTCGGTTCAAGATCGCAGTTTATTTTCTTTTTAAAATCAAGTGAAGATGTTCAAGTCTTGTTATTTTTCTGATATCTGAGTCAAGGTAGTGGAGAAAATGCCCAATATCAGCCAAAGCACTTTCGACCATTTTGTTAGTCGTCCTCAAAACTTGCGTTAGGTTGTTACAGAGGGTTTTAATTATATTTATTTTGAGTGTTTACTTTTTTGCATTTTAAGATCTTGGAAGAAAACAATCCGCTGTCTTAAAACGAACACGATTATATATA